>BQNB010038512.1:0-48696 GCA_026074375.1 Tanacetum coccineum | reverse complement strand
GTCTAAATTTTCATTAAAACAAATTACAAGTACATAAAGTTAAACTGAGTTTTTTTAACTGAACTAAAAACTACTTTTTAAAAAACTAAAACTAACTAGTTTGCCTCAAGGGCTTACAAAAGCTTAAATAGAAAACGAGCTAGGGTTTCCACTTTATCTTCTCTCCTTGTGTGCTTCTTTGTGTGCTTCTTTGTAGACACAAAACCCGTCTTGTGTTTGTTGTGAGAGTGAAAACTCAAACGAATCCTGGCCATTGGATTGTCTTGGTGCCTAAGGTCTCAAATCTAAACCCTTGATCGAATTGTGGTTTTTTGGATTGCCACCGTGGACAAGGACCATGTGGGGGTGGGGTTTATGAGAGTGAAGGGTTTGGAGTGTTATGGGGGGTCAACGAAGTATGAAAGTGACAGGTTTGGGGTATAGGAGTTTGGCGGGAAATGATGTTGAAGATATACAGTGTTTTTAGAACAGGTTTAAACTTTGGGTTTATGTCACAACTAGTCCCTCAAAGGTTATACATGTTTTGCAATTTTCGTCCTTGTGTTTATAAACGTTTGGGGATTTGACATGTTTAGTCCCTTAATGTTATATTTGTTATTGCATCCATGGTCCTTGTGAGTTATAGCTTTGGCGGGTTGGCAGAATTGGCCCTTGTGGTTAATACTTTGGGAAAATGGCAGCATGAGTCCCTTACAAGTATTGTCTTCATTTCCTTCATTAAATAAGTTAGGGACTTGGCAATTTTGGCCCCTAAACTTATTTTTCTTCACTTTTTGACTTTCGATTTGTCGGGGTTGACTTTGGTTGACTTTTTCACACTTGGGCTTTGTCTTGACTTTATCTTTTCCACGTTTTTCCATTCCATGTTCGGTTTTGTCATTTTGGCTTCATTTTTCGTCCTTTTCTTAGATATCCGTTCCTGCACAACACAATTAGCAAAACAAGCATATTTTTGGCATTTTCAGTCCGTTTTTGGATTTTTAACTTGTTTTTAAAGGTAAAAGGTGTGTGTAATTAAACACATACCATAGGTTAAAGTTCAAATTCCATTGTATGTTGCAAAAGGGCTGCTTTTGGAAAGGCAACATAATAAATAAGAGACTGATAAGATGATTGCTAAAGCCATGTTACAGGAGCGTGGGAGATTACAGGCTAAAATTTCATCACAGATTCAACAAGCAATTGATAATAATATTCCTTCTCTGGTTGATACGTCCATAAGAAATTATATGTCTGGACATATTCTACATGTTCATCCAGCTTAACCATAAACAACATCTGTTCCTGAACAACAATATCAACTGTATCTTTCAATGAAAAACAATCCTCAGTTGCAGCAACAGGACATAGCAATATGGCTGGCACTTCAGATGAAATCTGAGACACTTCAAGTACCTCAAACTACTTACAGAACTTCTGCCATTCGTCTAAGAGATCAGGACGACCCTCATGATGATGCTCCTCCTGAGGGGGAGAATAGTGCAAAGCGGCAAAAGACATCTGAGTACGAAGCATATGTAACTGGAGAGTCGTCTGGACAGGTTAATGAAAGTGAACAAAGTTCATCATCTTCAAGGAATCAAGAGCAAGTTGATGATTATAATTTTTGGACTGAGTCGTATGCTTCAGATGATGATGAAATACCGATGAAGCAAGTATCATAAGACATTATGAAAGAAGTGTCACTGACTATTAATGAGGCAGAGCTAAAAAAAATTGCTGATGAGATGTTGAGACAAAGATGTACTTCAGGAGATGAGCATCAATATCATATTGATCAGATGAAGAATTTCTTCAAAAGTGACATTGTTTGGGAAAGCAGAAAGGAAATTCTTGCATCTCCACATCTATGAAATACCACACCTCTAGTTCAAAGTTTTCAAAGAGATCCTAAAGCACTAGCATTGTCTCTGTTAAATCAAGATCTTTTGTATTTGAAGAAAGGAAATTCAGGGCCTGAGAAGATAGTGTTGTCACTTCATAAGTTTCCTGCAATTATTTTCAATGATGTTGATATCGAAGAACGGACTTCCAGATGGGTGAATAAGTGTGTAAAGAAATTTAATCCTTATGCTCGGTATGGTGTTAAACATTAGAAGAATCATCATGCAAAGATCTTCTACATAAAGAGGCAGAAAGAGGTTGGAAAACCAAAGGAAGTTGTTTATTCGAATTTAAAGATCATTTAAGTTATCAAGACATACTAGGAACTGGGCCATGAATACAAGTTCATTACAAAGATAGTTGCAAGAAGAGCCAATGAGTGCATAGTGTCAATTACCGAGTCTGATTACAAGAATCTCAATAAGAATGATATTGAGGATATCTACTTGCTAATCATGAATGGCAAGGTACCCGATTATGCAGAAACAAGTCTGCTATGGTCTTTATCAGTTTTTATCAGAAGCTCAGTGATATGGGAGAGAATGCATGACTTTCAACTTAGAATAGAAAGCTATCAACAGAACGTTAATCTTACTGCACCAACAATATATTTCCTAAGAATTGAAAAGCATAAAATGTTCTCCATCATCTATAAGCCCGTGCATGGAATAATACAAAAGAATAGCAAGAAAGAGAAAAGGGTGATGAGACATTCAGAGATTCATAAGTTTTGTGATGCAACACTAAACACAATAATGATGTTAAGTATGGCTATAAACAAAGAGATCTTACTATAGATGAGGCTGAGTATTTAAAATTGTTTGAAGAAGAAATTGAAGTGAGATTAAAGTATCGCAACCAGATGAGAAGATGGGAGATGTATGTGAATGGAAGACGTCTTGGACCACGAAGGGAACGCCCATAATAATCGACCCTTGGGGGAGATTGTTAGGTTCAAGAAAAGTGTCGATTATGTGGTTATATTATATTTAGTCATTAGTCTTTATTTTGTTAAGAATAATGTAGCTTGTGATAAGGTTTATTATGCTAAAAGTAAGAAATAGCATAATTACCAAAGTCTAGGGACTAGAAGTGAAACATTAGAAAAATAAAGGAAGGGAAACTTCCTTTCCTCTCCTATAAATACCTCTCTTAATCACCATTAGGGGGTTAAACCTTGTAATAATATTTTCCATTTTTTCCTCCATTTTATATCATTTAAAATTTAAATACTTGCCTTTCTCAACTATTCTCTCTAAGCTTTCATTGATGATCATGTATTATTCAAGATAAACAAGACCTACCAGCGTTTGTTTAGGTTTAACTTAGGTATAACATAAAACAAATTAGGACTAACTTAGATAACTAAAATACTAGTAGACTTAAGTATTAACGGGTACACTTCCCGTTAGTGTTGTTTTTAGGTAAAGTCGGCAAAATATAAATAGTAAAACTTGATAATAAATAATACCTACGCACAACGATACATCAGTAACTCTTTCAATTTCTATCTTACTAATTTATCCAAAATGTTGGCTAGATGTGAGGAAACGCACTTGGTCATGAATTGGGAAAAATGTCATTTCATGGTTAAGGAAGGTATTGTCGTAGGACATAAGATATCTAGTGTTGGGATTGAGGTAGATAGGGCAAAAGTTGACGTGATTGCAAAATTACCTTACCCAACAAATGTTAAAGGAATTAAAAGTTTTTTAGGACATGCTAGGTTGAAGATTTATTAAAGATATTTCCAAAATTGCTCGTCCTATGACTCAATTCTTAATGAAGGATGATAAGTTTGTTTTTTCTGATGATTGCATTCAGGCATTTAATATCCTTAAAGATAAACTAACAACGGCCCCTGTAATTATTACCCTAAACTGGAATCTAGATTTTGAGTTAATGTGTGATGCTAGTGATTATGTTGTAGGGGCAGTATTAGGGCAACACATTGATAAGAAGTTTCGGCCAATATATTATGCTAGTAAAACCATGAATAATGCTCAGGAACATTATACAACGATAGAAAAAGAACTTTTCGTTGTAGTATACACTTTTGATAAATTCCAATCTTATTTAGTCATGTCTAAAACTGTTGTCTACACTGATCATTCTGCCTTGAAGTATTTGTTTAGTAAACAGGATGCAAAACCAAGGCTTATTAGGTGGGTCCTACTGCTCTAAGAATTCACCATTGAAATTAAGGACAAAAAGGGAACCGAAAACCTAGCAGCCGATCATTTATCAAGATTGGAAAATCCATATCTAAAGGAATTAAACGAAGAAGCCATACAAGAAAATTTCCCTGACGAGCACCTTATGGCAATCCATGTTAAGGAATCTAAAACTGAGCCATGGTATGCGGACTGCACCAATTTTCAAATATCAAAAGTTATGCCTAAAGACTTGACATATCATTTAAGAAAAAAATTCTTGTCAGACCTCAAGCACTACATTTGGGATGAGCCTTACCTGTTCAAATCATGCCCAGATGTAGTTATAAAAAGATGTGTGTTTGGTAAAGAATTGCAATAGATTTTGGAACATTGTCATAAAGGGCCAACAGGTGGACATTATGGGCCCGACATTACTACTAGGAAAATATTTGAATCCAGATTTTACTGGCCAACTATCTTTAAGGATGCCGCAAGACCTGTTCGTGAATGTGATGCATGTCAGAGAGCCAGGAACATCTCTTCTCGTAATCAAATACCCTTAACCAACATCATCGTGAGCGAAGTATTCGATATTTGGGGTATTGATTTCCTGGGACCCTTTCCCTCTTTATGAAACAATATGTATATTCCGGTGGCAGTGGATTATGTGTCCAAATGGGTGAAAGCTGAAGCACTACCAACTAACAATGCTAGGGTAGTGGTTAAGTTCCTTCGAAGGTTGTTTTCTAGATTCGGGGTCCCAAAAGCATTAATCAGCTCGAAAAAACATTGAAGAAACATGAAGTAACCCACAGACTTGCTACTCCCTATCATCCATAGACAAGTGGACAAATAGAGAATTCTAATCATGCGATAAAATGCATTTTGGAGGGAACTGTAAATGGAAACATAAAGGAATGAGTGGATAAGCTTGATGAGGCTCTTTGGGCATTCAGAACTGCTTATAAGTCACCCATCAGAAGTACACCATTTAGAATAGTATACGGAAAGGCCTGTCATCTTCTAATTAAATTGAAGCATACAACATATTAGGACTTGAAAAATGTAAATCTTGATTTAGATGCTGCAGGGAAAAACAAGTTCTTACAATTAGACAAGCTAGCAGAAATGAGAAATGAGGATTATGAGCATTCCTGCGTATACAATGAGAGAACAAAGCGGTGGCATGATGCCAAGATTATGGATAAAGAATTTCAGGAAGGGGAAGAAGTTTTAGTTTTTAACTCGAGTCTAAAACTCTTCCAGGGTAAGATGAAGACAAGATGGTATGGACCTTATAAAGTTAGCAGAGTATGTCCATATGGAACGGTGGAAGTTTGCGGTAAGGATGAAGTTCATTTTAAGGTAAATAGACACAGGTTAAAGAGGTATTATGGTGGAGGTATAGAAACCATGAGGGAAACTCTTTACTTTACAACAACGTAAACCCAGTTTGAGTCTAACTTAAGGAATAATAAATAAACAAAAGTGCTTGTCAGGAGACAACCCGTCTTGTATTCTATCCTATCCTTTCCTTTCATTTTATTTTTGCACTTAGTTTGATTTTGTGTGTTCTTATCTTTGTTTGCAGGTAAATACAACCAAGAATTGGATGCTCGCAATCATTTCGGCTCAGAGTTATGTGGGTAAAAAGGTAGCTTGTTGCAGCAACTACGACGTAGTTATTATAACTACGACGTAGTAGGTTCAACTACGGCGTAGTTATACTCCTTAACTACGCCGTAGTTATCCTAGTCATATTAAAACATTTAATAACCCACATAACTACGACGTAGTTCAACCTATGGACTACGCCATAGTTCATTCCTACAAACTTAAATTACTTTCCATAATAATTAAAATTTCACAAAACCGTGTATAGTAAGTAAAGGAATTTTGTGGGTATGTTCTCTGGAAACCCTCACGAGACTTCACTCATCTACTGGGGCCACCGAGTGGTTTAAAAGGCTTGTTGCATACGCTAAATGCAACCGTGATTCCTACGAAAGTGATTTAGGTTCCATTATTTATTTGTTCTGAACATGCAATGCTTTAGGTTTATTAAGTGATTTCAGGGACACGAGTTTACTCAGGTTCTTTCTAGACGGGAATTCATCTCATGATTTGAAATTCTGGTTATGCAAAGTAATACTCAGGGGAGTCTTCCGTTTTAATTCTACTCTTATTTTACAATTTCATTTCCTTTAATGTCCAATAGGGACATTGTACAAACCAAGTGGGGGCATAGGAGTAGAATTACCACTCGACCTATATTTGCCTTCGATTTTCTAGTTTATTTTGAAAAATTGTGTCATTTTTGAAAAAAATTGACATGTTTTTTCCTACTGAACTAGAATAGATCTTTGCCGAGCACATATTACCCTTTATTTCCATTGGCGAGGTTTGTCTGATGATTCCATTTTCATTCATTATTACATAAATCCACCAAATATGAGTGTGTCGGTAGTATTGTAGACTTTAGAACTTAGCATTTACATCATTTCGAGACCTAATTGAGTAACAAGAATAGATAGTTCAATAAGGCAACATTTTAGGATTTACACCAAAAATTAGCCCATATGTGTTCTCATGTGTGTGTTTATCGACTTGTTACACTGACTAGTCAACCTCCTGTGTTAAAACCCTTTGTTGCACTCATTTTTAGTGCAAGATACCCCTTGAACAACTTGTGGAGCCATTTCGTGTTTTAAACCAAAAATTTATATGTATCGTTTCACCATTACACCTTAGCCTACCTTGTAGTATTTAAATTTACCATTAAGAAGTTACTGGCTACTTGAAATTCATGGTTTGGGTGAATGGGTTCGGGAATCACGCTTATATGGAAGACCTATCGTTGAAGACCCCACGGATATCTATTATTTAGATACTGCTTATCTCAAGTGGAGGGATGTGTGATGACATCAAATAACGTCTATTTTATAGCATCATTTATCCTATGTAATTAACCCATTTTGTATAATTATTGCAAAGAATTGTTACTTAATTGTTTATATCTGAGAATTACAGTAATTTTGGAGTACTTGGTGAAAGTTAACTAAAAGGCACGCATTCTGGAGCTTAAATGAAGATATTTTGAAAATTACTGTTCTGACAACCAATACGCCGTATCCATCAAGGAAGATACGGCGTATCTGTGCCAGCACTCACCAAAGACCACGAAGGAAACAAGATCTAATACGCCATATCCAGGAAAGGCAATACGCCGTATTCAAGCTATATGGGAATAAAATATTATGGAAGATATCAAACGTGGTCCCTATTCCAAGAAACCCCTAATATGTCGTATCTAATACTCTGGATACGTCGTATCAAAAACGACTTCATACATTATAAATAGAAAACTCAAAAACAAGTTTTAAGTGTGCAAAATCATATTCTCGATACCTAAACCATAAAAGTCAATTTTCAGAGGAGAAAAAGAGCAGAAGAGGTCGAGCAACACGATTAATTCCACAAGAGACAACGTGTAATTTCTCATACTTTTGTAATCGTTCAGTTTTTGGTATCATTCGTTAACTCTGTTAGTTTACCTTGGCTAAATCACTACTTTTGTATTAATTATGACGTTTGAAGGCTAATACATTTGGGTATTAGCCATTGTTATGAAGATCTTAATGTTTGGTTTGTTTATCTCGATTCTTTAATTTATCATTGAATTACTTGTTTATGTTTATCATCATACTTGTTTACGTGCCTTTGTATGCGACCTATCATTCAACTAGATCTAGTGATACGGACCAAGTAATCTAGATGCCGGGATAGCTCTCCATATAGTGATTTATACATCTAGATCAATAGGATCATAATTAACGACCTATCTTCACCCTTTGATTATGAGCTTAGTTGGGCCATAAGGTGACCTTGGTATCAACGAGTATGTTCTAATCAATTGGTAAAGACTTGGTTAGTGGACTACTAGTGTATGAATTGCCATTAAGCAGTAAGTGGGTAAAGTCTCTATGAGCTAGGGTTTAACAAGATCACCATTGCCTTAATCCCTAAGATAGATTATAATCAGCAAATAAGGATGCTTTATGCGGATGCATTTAATTGTGATAGAATTCTACGTGTCTAGGTCTTAGGAAGAAGTAACGCCTAAGTCTTAAGAATGATATGCCGCCTCGAGATAAGTACACATTACACTAATAAACAAACCAACGTTCTGATTAGATTAAGAATGGTTAATACAGTTTTCTTATATTTGGCTAGACAGCTCTTTTATCTTTTGTTAATTTGCTTGCGTGTGTTTTAGTGTCTTGAATTGGTTTTAGTCACCACCAAACCCGTGCTTGTCTCTCAGACTGAAAACCCCCTTATCTATTACAATTTGGATTAACATAGGTTTAGCATAGATTAGACTAATTTAGATTAGAAAAACTAAAGTATTAATAAATTGAAAGTGTTCCTTGCTCCAAGTGTTTGACACCCTACTTACCACGAAACTCCCACCGACCGGGTACACTGCCCGTTAAAGTGTTGTTTTTGGTTAAGTCGACAAAATATGTTAGGATTAAAAGCCTTCTTGAAGTTACTGCTGCTAAGGTTTGTGTTACTACTGCTAAGCAAAAGTTAGTGTTGTTCATTAACTTTAATGAAAAATAGGCTAAGTAGTTAGTGCTGCTAGTATAAAGTTAGTACTGGTAGTTCACAGTTACTACTGCTAGTATATATTAGTACTGCTAGTATAAAGTTAGTACTGCTGGTGAAGATTAAAGAAAATATTCTAAGTAGTTACTACTGCTTATACACAGTTAATGCTGCTGGTGTATAAGTTACTACTGCTGGTGCTAAGTTAATGCTGCTAGTACCAAAGTTACAACTGCTCAAAGATTAAGATTGCTGAAAGAGTTTCTACAGTCAAAAGAGAATGGATAAAGACAAAAGAAAGGATAAAAATTGATTGGAGATCAAGATTACTTACGTGATAAGTATTGGTTATTTATAGAATAGATCATAGAGAATATTCTAAGTTTTAGGAATATATTGTAAATTGACTAGGACTCCTTGGTGTATAAAAGGAGGTACTAGGGCATAGAGTTTATAATCACAATCTCAATCATATTTTGTTTTGATATCGTTATAGCTTCAAGGTTTTGTAACCCTAATACTAGGAGAGTATTCGTATTATTTGTAATAATAATATTGGAGCTTTTATTGTTGAATTATATTGTCTTGTGTTACTATTTCATTAAGAATTCTTCTAATATTAAAGATTAGATTTCGCATAATCTTTAATACACTTAACAAAGTTTCTACTATAGTTGTGTTAGATTTATCTAATATAACTAAACCTTAAACAAGCTTAAGGAATTAAAGATCTATTGAAGCGGGATCAACAAGTGGTATCAGAGCTTGTTGAGAAGCTTTAAATAAGAAGAACCTGTTTGAATACATAAGATCTATTTGCTAGAAGATATGGATTCAGAATCTGCACATATGGTAGTTGCATCTAAAGTACCCATGCTTGTTGATCCCAATGAACAGATCTTGAACTCCTTAGCTTGATGTAAGGTTTAGTATTCTTGGATAAATCCAAAGGCACTAAGATTGAAACTTTGAGTGTATGATATAAACTATGCCAAATCTAGTTTATACCACTAAGAAGAATAACAATAATGAATGTTTAACACACAGAAATATAACCAAAACAATATGCTCTAATATATTAATATGAACACTTTTTGACAATGTTAGGGTTTACAACCTTGAAGCTATGAAAAAATTATGAAAGACTAATATATCTTGATCTATGCCTTAGGGTTCCTTTTATACACCAAGGAAACCCTAATGGGCTTACAAAACGCGTATAATGATAATGCATATCTATTCCTAATTTAACTCATGCATATCATAATAGCAGTACTAACTATACAAGACTAACAACACTAAGTATTAACTAACAGTACTAACTATACTGGCAGTACTAACAATGTACTGGCAGCACTAACTATTATAGCTAGCAGTACTAATAACTTAGACTATTTTCTTTAAACTTCAACAGCAGCACAATCTTGAACCAGCAGTATTAACTTCCAAAACTAACAGTAGTAACTTCAGAAGCCTTCAATTCCTAACAATCCTCCCCTAAACTTGATATTCACCTTGTTAATCATCAAGTTTCTTTAGTATCAGCATCTTGATCATCAGGAGGATGTATCCAAACACTTTTCTACTTCTGAAGTTGTGATCTTGTAAATCTGAGAAGCTCAAATGCCATCTCACTTTCATAATCAACCTCTAGTCTTCTATTTAGCATCCTTGAAAGCATTTCTCGAGTTAGGGGATATTTCTTCTCAATCATCATGTGAATAGCAACTCTAGTATTCATCAACAGTACATGAACTCCACACGAGTCAAACAATCTCCAGCTTATCAAGTTGTAGTCTTGTTGATTCTTCCATATTTCATCTTCTTCATTAGGCTAAAATAAGGTCTCCAGATCTCCCCAAAGTAACAAGTCATATCCTTCTGGACTTGTTGTCTCATATCTTTAATTTACCAACCTTTGTAGATCTATCACATCTTGTCTGTCAAAATCATCAAGTATTTCACTGAATATCTTGTAATTCTTGGAACTTCCATCTGCTCTGATGATTTGATAATACATTATATTTTCATTTAAAATATGAGTTTTTCAATCAACAATTGGATATTTGGTGGCCAGAGATTCAACATCAATAGCAACATCATCCCTTGGAACTACATCCATACTATCTCTAAGCTCATCTTTTCAGCATCATTATCCTCTTCTAGTTTCTGTTTCTTGAAACTTTCTTCTTCAGAATCTGCTCTTGGTCTCTTTTTAGTGCTTTCTGCTTGCTGTTGACTGTCATCATCTATAGACTTAAAGTCATCAATCCACTTCTTCTCTCTTTCATATAACTTCTGAACTTCTTCAAAGTTCTTGTGCTTTAGTTGTTGATGAGTGTACTTACCCATATGTTTGAGGTAAGTAATTATCCTATTTCGGACTTGAGTTCTTGTATGTGGTTTGTTCCTTATTGCCTCTGCTCTTTCTGCTGCTAATTTTTTCTTTCTTCTTTCAAAGAATTCTACTAACAATCTGGCTCTTTCTTTAATTGTGTACTTTTCTTGCTCTTCATGTGTCAGTCTTACAGCCAGTTCATGATCAACATCTATTTTGGCTTGAATTTCATCAAACTCTTCAGCTAAAGCAGCACTAGTAGCTTCTTCTTGCTTTTGTATTTCTTTTTGTGCTCTGTCCAACTCTGCTAACTCTTCTTCATGTAATCTTTGAGCTAACTCTGCATCATTTTCAATTTGAGCTAACCCTTGATCCCTTCTTTTTTACTTTCTCTAGTTTCTCAGGTTCTTCTTCAACCAGTACACCCTTACCTTTGTCTTTTGGATCAATAGTTGGAAGAGGTTGTAGTGTAGTTATTGATCTGATAGGTCTAGGAGAATCTTCTACATCTTTAAGAGCAACTCCTTTCTCCTTAGCTTTCTATTCCTTCATCTTCATCAAAGTCTGAGCAATGGTAAGATCTTTATATATAAATACAGTTGCAGCAGTTGTTGGAGGTGTTCTAGGTTCAGCAGTACTAAACTACTAATAGCTACACCAGCAGTAGTAACCGGTGCACTAACAACACTAACTCCAGTGGTAGCAGTATGAATTGTCTCTCCTTCAACATCTTCCATGTCATCATCAAGTACATCAAAGTTACTATCTTGGAACATTGACTTTGTTTTGTCACTTTCCCTCCCCTGTTTGGATGCATCCTCCTCATCTAAATCATTATCAGAAGAAGTCTCAACTCTGCCTTTAAATAGTCTTCTCTTCATAGGTTGTGGAGTTCTTGCCTTTCTCTTCTTTTCTAGCCTCTGGACCCTCAATTTCAATCTGGTGATCACTCTGTCTTGAGCAGTCTTTGCTTCCTCTAAGGCAAGAACCCTTTTTTGTTAATGAGGTACAGGTTTCCATCAATGCCTGTATTAGTTCCATTCTACCCTCATCACTTCCAGGTGTGTTACCTCCTGAGAGAGGTAAATCATGGGGTGTAGGTGGTACAAAATTTGTCAAATCATAATGATATTCCATATTGTCCTCTCCACGTCCAGATGTGTTAACTTCCGAGAGAGGTGGGTCATAGGACATTTTAGATGCAGTCTCAGGCCTAGTCTGAGCATCTGCAACCCCCAATGTGGTATCTTGGCGCCTAGGTCTGTCACCTAAACCAATTTTTTAAGAAAGAGGATCATTAGACATTGTCGTGGATTGGGTCTTAAGTGTTGGGAATTATGCTTTCCTGACTTAGTACCGCTAGTTGTAATAGAAAGTACCGACAGTTATAGTTTGTACCGTTAGTATTAGTTTGTACCGCCAGTACAAAATAGTTAGTACCGTTTAAGAGATATGCATGAGCTATTATAGGAAAAGATATGCATTATCTTCTACGCGTTTTATAAGTTTGTTAGGGTTTATCCTTGGTGTATAAAAGGAACCTTACGACATTAGAGAATGAATATCTCTCTCTTACCAAAAAGCAATCTCATAGTTAGTAATTTGTAATCATTTTAGCAGATCAATACAAAAGTTTAGTTATTAATATTCATTGTTCTTCTTAGCATTATAAGTTAGTTTCCGCATAACTTATAGTGTTCATAGTCATTGTTTCTCCTGTAGTTTATGTGGAACTATCCATATTGGTTACAACCCTTAATAGGCTAGAAAGATCTATATTGAATTGTGATCTACAAGTGGTATCAGAGCTTGTAGAGAAACTCTGAGTAAGAAGAACCAAAATAAATATGTTATAAACCTTTACCTTTCAGATCTATTCAATGGTAGGATCAGATGATGAAAATCCACCACCAGTACCATAACCAACATAACAAGCCCCTCATACTGTTTCAACCATCAAACTCCCTATTCTAAAGAAAATGAAGATGGTATGTTAATCAGAAATTTTCCATTGATGTGAAAGAACCTTTTGAAAAGTAGAGTTTTGGTAGAAAGCTTGTTCATAACCCATCACTGCAAGGGTTTTCAAAAATTTCATCCATTTGTTAGGCAAGCAATACCAATCCTCATCATTAAGAGAAGATCACTTCTCACTATGATCTGATATGACCACGCCTTTGCCATCAACATAGTCATTGGTCTAATTGCTTCCTGAATTGATTGTTATGGAAGTAGGCAGTATCCAAACTGTTTCAATGTAAGAAGCATAGATATGGGACTACAGTGAGAGCATAATTGATCGAACTTGTATAAGGAAGTCCACTATCTGATGAAATCAGCGTTCTCCACTGTCCTTTTCCGCCAACAGCAACCATATATGTTGATCGACAAACTTTAAATCCGCCATATATGATTGATTAATGAGAAGGGTTCTGGTTTAAGTTCGTTGATGAGAGTAAGTGGTTTTGAAAGGTTTAATTGCGATATATAAAAAAGAGCTTAAGGGTGTGATTGGACCGACTGATAAAGTTGAATCATTATCTTGAAGTAAAAACTAAAAAAAAAGAAAAGAACAAGAATATCAAATAAAAACCCCTCATAAGCTAATTGTTGCCAGAAAATATCTTCAATGGGCGGTTATAAAATTAATTAATGAAAATCTGTTATGCCCCGAACAGTATTAACGGTAACAAGTAGTACTAAATTTGGCTCAGCAGTACTAACTTTTGCCTAGCAGTACTAACTTTTGTAGCAGTATAAACAAAATAGCTACTAGTAGAAACCCAATATTCATCATCAATCTCATTACTAAACCCGTGTAAGCAGCACTAACTAAGCCTAGCAGCATCAACTTTTGTACAAAGTTTCATCAACATATACACTAAGTCTAGGCAGTACTAAGAGAATATCTAACAGTATTAACACAGTCTTCAATAATTATACAACAACATGCCTCCTAAATCATCACCAGCACACAAGAAAAGACTATACCAAACTTTAAAGCAGAAACACGAAGCCTTTTTCATCATAAACTCGACCATAATACACCTTGTAAGATCCTAGATCAAGAGCCCTGTTGCTCTGATACCAATTATGAAGATTAAAGAATTGTTCTAAGCTCAGATTGTTTAGATCTATATCTAGGATAATAACATTGAACATAAACATATGCACAGCGGAATAAACACGTAAAGAACAATGTTATTCAACAAGGTTTTACCAAACATTCCAAGCCCCAATATTATTTAATTAGAATAATACGGTTATATCAATGAATTGTAACAAATTCAAGTTACCTTGACCTTGAGGCTAAACTCTTACATATGGCGTCTACATTACACACGCCTAGAATACATACACACACGTTTAGGTACAGGAACTCACGAATTGTACACCTAAACCTAATGACTTGTATCTCTTTATATAGTAGAGATATTAGGTTTACAAAGGATAAGAACAAATAAAGATATTAATAAATCTTTTTAACATTTAAGTTTATCTTCATAATCTTCAAAGTCTTCCATCTTTTGAAGAATTCCTCCTTTGTCTTTTAAGTCCTTCATCTTTTATATGTTTTGTCTTATCAACTCAAATATAATTCCCAACAATCTTCCCCTAGTTGATAATGACAAAACCAAAATAAGCACAAACTTCCCCTGAAGCTAATATATATATAGGAAAGAATAAGGATCCATGCAATTCCACCAAGAATCTGTAAGTTGCACATCTTCTTTGTAAATCTTCTTCCCCTTTTTGTCATAATCAAATAGGGGACTAAAGTATGCAACTTTGATTTCGACAACCATGAACCACTATCACACTTCTAATCCAGCCTTCAACAACTCAAATTACCCTCTTTGATGCACCTTAAGATAAATGAACTTGAGCAGTAGAAACTTAAACTAGCAGTAGTAATAATGACTTACAGTAGTAAAAACCTTCACCTCGATGTAGCATATAAATGGTTAAACATTTTAACATTAAGCTTCCCTTGAAACCCATATGTTAACCATTTCTTGAATCTTTAATTCTGTAGGCTCTATGTAATGATCATTGATGAAGAAAACTAAGTATTACGAACTTGATGCTGAAGTAGAATAACCCAAACTTGTGTCTTATGTATTGTACTTTCTACGTGACTCCAAACTCATAAATAAATCTATGAAATATAAGTAGATCGCAACCTCTTGACAATTATCTCCATCTTCTATGAGACACCAGACCAAAGTGATAGCAAATGTGAGCATTGAGCACCATAAGTTAGATCACACACCTTTGTTAGATTCGTAAAGTCTTTGTCACATCGTTTCTAAGCACGAACAAGTTATCTTCAAAGTGTAACACCCACTTTAAGATATGATAAGAACACGCATCCAAAAAATTCCACTTCATCTTCAAATAGGTGATAAACAATCTTCTTCATAACCAATTAAATAATCTTTAAAACAAGAACTTATAATCTGTTAAGAAACGAGGTAAACCAAATCTAAAGCTGTGGTGTGTTGTCCAACTTCTTCCAAGTCAGCCAAGAACCAAACTCGTGTGTTATCCGTTATCGCATAAAGCTAGCAACATAAACTTATTTAATACTGGCAGTACAAACACACGAAATAAGCCTGGCAGCATTAACTGCTTAAAAATACTCTAGCAGCATTAACTAATAAGGCTAGCAGTATTAACTCTTTTATGCTCTAGCAGTATTAACCTTCATGTTGGCAGCATAAACAATTTGAGCAACACTAACTACTTTAACAAGGCTAGCAGTATTAACTGCCATTGGCATAACTAATCAAAGCTTGTAGCCTTAATATACCTGTTTCGAATCCAATCAGCAGTATTAACTCGTTCTTGTAGCAGCATTAAGTTGCATTGGCAGTATTAAGTTTACATAAGCAGCAATATTAACTTGTAAGCCTAGCAGTACTAATATCCAACTGGCAGTATAAACTTTCAACGAGTAGTACTAAAATTATACTTGCAGTATTAACTTCTATTAGCAGTACTAAGTGTTCATTGATAGTATTAACCTTTCTTATCTTCATTGCCAGCAGAAACATGTACATAAGCAGCACTAACATACCTTCAAGCCCAATCAGCTTTAATAATCAACGTGAGCAGTACAAACTCGAATCAAGATCAAAATCCTGGTGCCTTTTTCTTCATACCAATAAACGACCAAACCTTAGATAATTAGGGTTTTTAGAAACTTCTTCTTAACAACAAGAAACAATTAGCTGATCGTCAAACCCTGCTACTCGTTCTTTTGTCACAAACCAATTGTACCCGCTACTTCTTGCAACCAAGGACGATTCAATCTTCATGACCAGATTAGAGTTTAATGAAAAACCTTAGTTTTTACCAACACGACTTGCACCAAAAATAATCATAATCGTCTTTTTTTTAAGTATAAAGACGACACTTTTTAGTGTCACATTGTTAGGGTTTCAACGATTGCGACGAGCTATCATGGTGGATCGCATTGTTGAAATTCCGATGCCACGTCTCAACCAACAAAATCCACCTATACCACGTCGTAACCATCAGAATCAAGATCTACCCATTGTAATTCGTAGGGATTTAAAAAAAGGACCCTCCAAGATTAATACGACTCTAGACACAATTGCTTCATTCCTTGTAGCTACACTTATAGCACTTTTCACTTTTCTCTATACTCGTGATGTAGCTAAGCAACATACCGACACAGTCGGAGTGCAGTCTGGCTGTTTGTTCTTTGCTATTGGTTTAGTGGCAGCTACTTGTATGATAGTTAGTTGGGCTTTCGCTAAGAATGATATGTCCAGAAGTGCATTTATAATGTTTTGCCTTTGGCTTCTTATTTGTTTAACTTTTGCTTCACTCATATTCATCGAGATAGAGTCTATGAATGGCATTTGGCGAAAGTTAATATTAATGGTTATTCTCTTATGCATAGTTGTGGGCTCATCAGTTTATATTAACTACTAGAAAAATAAGCTTGCTGCTAATGATTCCGATGCTCCTCCTTATTTCCTTAATGATTATGATACTCCTCCTTTGCTCACTAATTCTGATACTAAAGAGGTTATAGGCTCTGATACCAATTGTGAAAACCAAAAGAATCATTGTAAGCTTAGATTGTTTAGATCTAATCTAGGATAACAATAACATTGATAATATATTTTGTACAACGAAATTAACATAGAAAGAACAATGTTATGAACAAGGTTTTACCAAACATTCCAAGCCCCCATACTATTTGATCAGAATAATACGGTTACATTAATGAACTGTAACAAGAATCATAAGATCCTTGAGGCTAAACCTAACATATGGCATCTACATTACACACGCCTGGAATACACACACACATTTAGGTACATGAACTCGCGAATTGTACACCAAAAATAATCATAGTCGTCTTTTTTTGAAGTATAAAGACGACACTTTTTAGTATCGTAAAAACCCTAACTTCACCAAAATCACTAATACATCAAACAGAGATTCGTTAATTCTTTTTCATCAATAATACGACTTCAAAACAACCTTGTAATCATCCTAGATTGAGAGCCCCATGGCTCTGATACCAATTGTGAAAACCTAAAGAATCGTTGTAAGCTCAGATTGTTTAGATCTAATCTAGGATAACAATAACATTGATAATATATTTTGCACAACGAAATTAACACATAAAGAACAATGTTATGAACAAGGTTTTACCAAACATTCCAAGCCCCAATATTATTTGATCAGAATAATACGGTTACATCAATGAACTATAACAGGAATCATAAGATCCATGAGGCTAAACCTAACATATGGCGTCTACATTACACACGCCTGGAATACACACACACACGTTTAGGTACAGGAACTTACGAATTGTACACCTAAACCTAATGACTTGTATCTCTTTATATAGTAGAGATATTAGGTTTACAAAGGATAAGAACAAATAAAGATATTAATAAATCTTTTTAACATTTAAGTTTATCATTAGAATCTTCAAAATCTTCCATCTTTTAAAGAATTCCTCCTTTGTCTTTTAAGTCCTTTATCTTTCATATGTTTTGTCTTATCAATTCATATATAATTCCCAACATCTCTCCTTCAACATCTTCCACGTCATCATCAAGTACATCAAAGTCACTATCTTGGAACATTAACTTTGTCTTGTCACTTTCCCTCCCCTATTTGGATGCATCCTCCTCATCCAAATCATCATTGGAAGCCTCAACCTGCCTGTATATCCTCCTTCTTGGGTGTGAGATTCTTAACTTCCTCTTTTTTCTAATTTATTAACTCTTTGCTTTAGTTTGAGTATCTCCACAGCTCAAATTACCCTCTTTGACGCGCCTTAACATAAATGAACTTGAGCAGTAGAAACTTAAACTAGCAGTAGTAATAATAACTAGCAGTAGTAAAAACCTTCACCTCGATGTAGCATATAAATAGTTAAACATTTTAACAATAAGCTTCCCCTGAAACTCATATGTTAACCATCTCTTGAATCTTTAGATTCTGTAGGCTCTATGTAATGATCACTGATGAAGAAAACTAAGTATAACGAACTTGATGCTGAAGTAGAATAACCTAAACTTGTGTCTTATGTCTTGTACTATCCACGTGACTCCAAACTCATAAATAAATCTATGAAATATAAGTAGATCGCAACCTCATGACAATTATCCTCATATTCTATGAGACATCAGACCAAAGTGATAGCAAATGTGAGCATTGAGCACCATAAGTTAGATCACACACCTTTGCTAGATTCGTTAAGTCTTCGTCACATCGTTTCTAAGCACGAACAAGTTATCTTCAAAGTGTAACACCCACTTTAAGATATGATAAGAACACGCATCCAAACAATTCCACTTCATCTTCAAATAGGTGATAAACAATCTTCTCATAAACCATTAAATAATCTTTAAAACAAGAACTTATAATCTGTTAAGAAACGAGGTAAACCAAATCTAAAGCTGTGGTGTGTTGTCCAACTTCTTCAAAGTCAGCCAAGAACCAAACTCGTGTGTTATCCGTTATCGCATAAAGCTAGCAGCATAAACTTATTTAATACTGGCAATACAAACATACGAAATAAGCCTGGCAACATTAACTACTTAAAAATACTCTAGCAGCATTAACTGATAAGGCTAGCAGTATTAACTCTTTTATGCTCTAGCAGTATTAACCTTCATGTTGGCAGCATAAACAATTTGAGCAACACTAACTACTTTAATAAGGCTAGCAGTATTAACTGCCATTGGCATCACTAATCAAAGCTTGTATCCTTAATATACATGTTTCGAATCCAATCAGCAGTATTAACTCGTTCTTGTAGCAACATTAAGTTGCATTGGCAGTATTAAGTTCACATAAGCAGCAATATTAACTTGTAAGCCTAGCAGTACTAATATCCAACTGGTAGTATAAACTTTCAACGAGCAGTACTAAAATTATACTAGCAGTATTAACTTCTATTAGCAGTACTAAGTGTTCATTGGCAGTATTAACCTTTCTTATCTTCATTGACAGCAGAAACATGTACATAAGCAGCACTAACATACCTTTAAGCCCAAGCAACTTTAATAATCAATGTGAGCAGTACAAACTCGAATCAAGATCAAAATCCTGCTGCCTTTTTCTTCATACCAATAAACGAACAAACCTTAGATAATTAGTGTTTTCATCAACTTCTTCTTAACACCAAGAAACGATTAGCTGATCGTCAAACCCTGCTGCTCGTTCTTTTGTTCACAAACCAATCGTACCCGCTACTTCTTGGAACCAAGGACGAATCAATCTTCATGACCAGATTAGGGTTTAATGAAAAACTCTAGTTTTCACCAACACGACTTGCACCAAAAATAATCATAGTCGTCTTTTTTTAAGTATAAAGACGACACTTTTTAGTGTCGCATTGTTAGGGTTTCAACGATTGCGACGAGCCATCATGGCGGATCGCATTGTTGAAATTCCGATGCCACGTCTCAACCATCAAAATCCACCTATACCACGTCGTAACCATCAGAATCAAGACTCTCGTTTTGTAATTTCGTAGGGATTATGAAAGAATAGCCCCCATATTTATATGACTCAAGGCATAATTCCTCATTCTTTGTAACTAAACTTATAACACTTTTCACTTTTTTCTCTATACTCGTGATGTAGCTAAGAAACATACCGACACAGTCGGAGTGTAGTCTGGCTGTTTGTTCTTTGCTATTGGTTTAGTGGTAGCTACTTGTATGACAGTTAGTTGGGCTTTCGCTAAGAATGATATGTCCAGAAGTGCATTTATAATGTTTTGCTTTTGGCTTCTTATTTGTTCAACTTTTGCTTCACCCATATTCATCGAGATAGAGTCTATGAATGGCATTTGGCGAAAGTTAATATTAATGGTTATTCTCTTATGCATAGTTGTGGGCTCATCAGTTTATATTAACTACCAGAAAAATAAGCTTGCTGCTAATGATTCTGATGCTCCTCCTCATTTCCTCAATGATTCTGATACTCCTCCTTTGCTCACTGATTCTGATACTAAAGAGGTTATAGGCTTTGATACCAATTATGAAAACCTAATGAATCGTTGTAAGCTCAGATTGTTTGGATCTAATCTAGGATACCAATAACATTGATAATATATTTTGCACAACGGAATTAACACATAAAGAACAATGTTATGAACAAGGTTTTACCAAACATTCCAACCCCCAATACTATTTGATCAGAATAATACGGTTACATCAATGAACTATAACAGGAATCATAAGATCCTTGAGGCTAAACCTAACATATGGCGTCTACATTACACACGCCTAGAATATACACACTCACACGTTTAGGTACAGGAACTCACGAATTATACACCAAAAATAATCATAGTCGTCTTTTTTTAAGTATAAAGACGATACTTTTTAGTGTCGCAAAAACCCTAACTTCACCAAAATCACCAATACAACAAACAGAGATTCGTTACTTCTTTTTCATCAATAATACGACTTCAAAACAACCTTGTAATCATCCTAGATCAAGAGCCCCATAGATCTGATACCAATTGTAAAAACCTAAAGAATCGTCGTAAGCTCAGATTGTTTAGATCTAATCTAGGATAACAATAACATTGATAATATATTTTGCACAACGGAATTAACACATAAAGAACAATATTATGAACAAGGTTTTACCAAACATTCCAAGCCCCAATATTATTTGATTAGAATAATATTGTTACATCAATAAACTGTAACAGGAATCATAAGATCCTTGAGGCCAAACCTAACATATGGCGTCTACATTACACACGCCTGGAATACACACACACGTTTAGGTACAAGAACTCACGAATTGTACACCTAAACCTAATGAATTGTATCTCTTTATATAGTAGAGATATTAGGTTTACAAAGGATAAGAACAAATAAAGATATTAATAAATCTTTTTAACATTTAAGTATTATCTTCAGAATCATAAAATCTTCCATCTTTGAAAATTCCTCCTTTGTCCCTTTTAAGACCAATCATGTTTCATATGTTTTGTCTTATCAACTCAAATATAATTCCCAACATTTCTCCTTCAACATCTTCCTTGTCATCATCAAGTACATTAAAGTCACTATCTTGGAACATTGACTTTGTCTTGTCACTTTCCCTCCCCTGTTTGGATGCATCCTTCTCATCCAAATCATTATCAAAAGCCTCAATCTGCTTGTATATCCTCCTTCTTGGGTGTGAGATGCTTGACTTCCTCTTTCTTTCTAATTTCTTGACTCATTGCTTTAGTTTGAGGATCTCCACAGCTTGTGCATCCTTCTCTTTCTCCAAGTCAAGCACCTGTTTTGACAATTTTGTACATATAGCCATTAATTCTTTCAGTTTTAGCCTACCCCCATCACTTCCAGGAGTGTAAACCTCTTAATAGTAACATCATGGCTGTAGGTGGTACAGTGTCCATTAAAATTTTGAAAATATGTTCCATGCGACCTCCCCACATCCAGATGTATGACCTTCGGGAGAGGTGTTCATTGGGCTTTTCCAGCACTCTCTTCAGACCTAGCTGAGAAAAGGCACCCCATTGTTTCTTGGTGCCTGGGACTACCAACCTATAACCCTCCTTAAGGAATGTAACATTATGCATTGGCCGTAGTATGGGTCAAAGTATGTTATCACTATCCTGTGCAGCAACTAAGCTAGCATCAATAGTGATAGCCCTTTCCACACTGTCACCCATTCCTTATGGACAGCCTCATCTGCTCCATGGTCTAGAGGCTTACAGTCTGAGGAGTAACTCAGTAACCTTTTGGCTCGCTTAAGGTTTTGAGTCTTCTTTGTTTTTCTTTGATATGTAGATGTGAGAAGGGTATTTGCTCATGTTGAGCTTCAATTTGAAGTTCACGGGAAACTGTTGGAGGTGTTTCAGTTTGAGGTTCTGAAATATTGGTTGTGAGATAAAGGGTGTGGGTTGGGTTCAGAGGGTATTGCTGAACCTTTACCCTCAGGTGCTTGGTTTTGCACCAACATGATGTCAAAAAGTAGAGTAACTTTCCTGAAATACATTTAACTATTATCCTTTGCCATAATAGAGAAAACCCTTTTTACAGTGTTTAGTTGTCTCATAAGTATCATTTTAAAAAAGTCTGGTACATATTTTAAGCATGTTATCAAAGACAGTATTGATAACAACTTGGATACATTAAAAATTTCTTTGGATCTAAGTTCCTCAACATACCATCAAAATTAATTTAGAAAAATTAAATTTTTGACCCTTTGCTAAACATATAACTGCTGAACCCAAATTAGCTGTTGAAAATATATATTCCAAGCAGTTAGAATTGAACTTTAAAAACAATAAAGGTGATGGTAATGTATTAAAAATTTCCATTGAGGTAAGAATGAACCTTTTTTAAAAGAAAGTTTTGTAGAAAGCTGTTCATATCGCATCAATGCAAGGTTGTCAAAAATTTCATCATTTGTTTATGGCAAGCAATACTCATCCTCTCATTAAAGAGAAGATTAAAATCCCTATTTTGTTTTTTATCTCATTGTTGAATTCTGATATGACCAAGCCTTGCCATCCAACAATAGCAATGTAATGCATTACTGAATTGACGTATTTTGAGTGGCAGTATTCCAAAAACTGTTAATGTAAGAAATCATAGATAGTGGGATTATAGTGAGAGCATAATTGATCGAACAAGTAGAGAGATGTCCCACTAACTGATGCAACTCAGCATTCTCCTTTGTCTTTCCAAACAGACAACCATATTAGTTGATCGACAAACTCAAAATCGCCATATAGTGAATGATTTATGATAAAGGTTTTGGGTTTTATGTTCGTTGATGAAGTAAGAGTTGGGAAGGTAATTGAGATATTAAAAAGAGAGCTAAAGGGTATGAATGGACCGACCTGAATAAAGTTGAATCTTTATCTTGAAGTAAAACTTATAAAAGAAAGAAAGATCAAGAATTATCCAAATATAGACCCCTATAAGCAAAGTTGTTGGCAGAAATATCTCAATGGTTATAATTAATTAATGAAAATCTGTTATGCCCCAAACAGTATTAATGGTAACAAGCAGTACTAAATTTTGGCTCAGCAGTACTAACTTTTGCCCAGCACTACTAACTTTTGCCTAGCAGTACAAACTTTTGTAGTAGTATAAACAAAATAGTTACCAGTAGAAACCCAATACTAATCATCAATCTCATTACTAAACCCGTGTAAGCAGCACAAACTAAGCCTAGCAGCATCAACTTTTGTACAAAGTTTCATCCAGCAGTATAAACTAAGTCCAACAGTACTTTTGTGTGTTGTTTGTTTGGGGGGGGGGTGGGGGGGGGGGGGGGGGGGGGGGGGGGGGGGGGGGGGGGGGGGGGGGGGGGGGGGGGGGGGGGGGGGGGGGGGGGTAAATAAAAAATGTTTGGTGTTTGTTGTTTGTGTGGGGGGGGGGGTTGGGTGATTTTTTAATATATTATATTTTTGGGGGGGGGGGGGGGGGGGGGGGGGGGGGGGGGGGGGGGGGGGGGGGGGGGGGGGGGGGGGGGGGGGGGGGGGGGGGGGGGGGTTTTTTTTTTTTTTTTGGGGGGGGGGTTTTTGGGGGTTTTTTTTTTTTTTTTTTTTTGTAGTAGTTATGGGTGTTATTTTAGTGTTGTAGTATTATAATAAATAAGATTTTATTATATTGATATATTGTTTGTATTGTGTGAAGGTGTGTTTTAATTGATAATTTGGGTGGTGAATTTTACATAGTTTAATATAGATTTATTCTTATAATTAATAATGTAATATTAATATTATGACATAGTAATTCATAGGCCTGCTCAATTTTCACAGTTCTCCTTCAGCACTTTGTTATCATTTTTAAAATTACTTCCCAAAAGGAGTAATCAATCATGAGAAATTATTGTTCTATCCTCATTAACCAGAGATCATAATCCCCTGTGTTAAGGATAGGGAGTTTTGCAGTCAAAGTTGTAGAATTAGTTCCTGCCTCCATCTTATCACTAAGAATTAGATCTTGTATGTTTTGTTAGTTTCTTCTTATTCAAAGCTTCACAACAAGCTCTGATACCACTTGTTGATCCCAATGAACAAATCTTGAACTCCTTAGCTTGATGTAAGGTTTAGTATCCTTGGATAATCCAAAGGCACTATGATTGCAACTTTAAGTGTATGATATACACTATGCAAAATCCCTAGTTTTAAACCACTAAGAAGAATAACAAAAATGAATGTTTAAACACACAAAATATAACCAAAACAATAACTCCCAATATATTAATACAAACACTCTTTGACAGTGTTAGGGTTTACAACCTTGAAGCTATGAAAAAACTATGAAAGACTGATATATCTTGATCTATGCCTTAGGGTTCCTTTTATACACCAAGGAAACCATAATGGGCTTACAAAACGCGTATAATGATAATGCAATATCTATTCCTATTTACTTATGCATATCATAATAGCAGTACAAACTATACAAGACTAACAACACTAAGTATTAACTAACAGTACTAACTATACTGACAGTACTAACAATGTACTAGCAGCACTAACTATTATAGCTAGCAGTACTAATAACTTAGACTATTTTCTTTAAACTTCAACAGTAGCACAATCTTGAACCAGCAATATTGTTGGTCTTATAATGATCCTTCACAACTAATAAGCAAAACTCGAATAAGCTATAGATAAGCTCTAATGAGCCGGCAATAAGAAAAGAAAAAGAAGAAAGAAAAGGAACTAGGAAAGTTAGATTAGAGAGAGAATAGTGAGTTACAAAATGAGAAATGTGCAACCAACACCCTCTCCATGTGTGGAGAGGGTTTCTTTTATACCCTTGAGCCATAAGAGGCATGTGGGCTTTTTTACTTGGGCCAGGCTTGGCTAAACTTGGGCTTTGAGCCTGAAACAAGGACAATATTAGATTACAATCCAAGCCCGTTGAACCCGACTAGCCTATTATGATATAAGATCTAGTTTGACTTTCTAAGACCGATAACATTCTTGTTTGACTTAATATAATTAAGGCTAACAAGTATTAACTTCCAAAACTAACAATAGTAACTTTAGAAGCCTTCAATTCCCAACAATGCTCAAACCTAGTGAGTTTGAGTTATGGAGGATAATAATAGAATAGTACATCCAGATGAGTGACTATGCTCTATGGGAGGTCATAAAGAATGGAAACACTGCACCAAAAACAACAGTTGTGGAAGGTGTTGAGAAAGTAATACCTCCTACAACTGTTGAAGAGAAGGCTCAGAAGAGATTAGAGGTAAAGGCTAGAAGCACTTTGATGATGGGCATTCCTAATGAACATCAGTTAAAGTTTAACTCAATCAAGGATGCGAAATCGCTGTTGGAAGCTATTGAAAAGAGATTTGGGGGTAATGCTGCTACAAAGAAAACTCAAAGAAAACTTAAAGAAATCTCTTGAAATAGCAGTATGAAAACTTCACTACTCCTAGCTCAGAAACCCTTGATCAAACTTTTGATAGGCTTCAGAAGCTTGTGAGTCAATTAGAGATTTTGGGTGAAACACTTTTACAAGAAGATGTGAACCAAAAGTTGTTAAGAAGTTTGTCACCAGAATGGAACACACATGCTGTTGTGTGGAGGAATAAGCCTGAATTAGAGACAATGAGCATGGATGATCTCTATAACAATCTTAAAGTATATGAACTAGAAGTCAAAGGGACATCAAGCTCAAATACAAGCACACAAAACATGGCTTTTGTGTCCTCTAACAACTCTGGCAGCACTAATAAAGCAGTTAATACTGCTCATGGAGTTTCTGCTGCTAGCACTCAAGTTAGTGTTGCTAACTCTACAAATGTTGATAACTTGAGTGATGCTATGATCTGTGCATTCTTTTTTCTAGTCAAGCCAAACAATTCCTTAACTTGGAAATAAGGAATCTACAACCACTCCATCCAGATGACTTTTGGAAAGATAGATTTGAGGATGGCAGATGGCTATGTTGACTATGAGAGCTAGAAGGTTCCTGAAGAATATAGGAAGGAGGATTACTGTTAATGGAAATGAGTCCATTGGTTTTGATAAATCCAAGGTAGAGTGCTATAACTGCCACAAGAGGGGACACTTTGCCAGGGAGTGCAGAGCTCCAAAAAACCAAGACAACAAGAACAGGGAAAGCTCAAGAAGAAGTATGCTAATAGAGACAACTACTTCCAATGCTTTTATATCATGTGATGGTCTTGGTGGTTATGACTGGAGTGATCAGGCAGAGGAAGGACCAACAAATTATGTACTCATGACATACTCATCTTCAAGTTCTAATTTTGAGGTATCTAATAATTCTACTTGCTCAAATTCTTGTCTTGAAACTATTAAAGTGCTTAAATCTCAATATGAACAACTATTGAAAAGATTTGAGAAATCCTAGTTAATGGTTGTAGCTTATAAGACAGGTTTATAGTTTGTAGAAGAAAGACTTTAATTTTATAAAAAGAATGAATCTGTTTATGTAGAAAAGATTAACGGCTTAAAATGGGATATTCAAGTAGGAGAGATAACTATTGAGGAGCTTAGGAAGAAGCTAGAAATATTTTAAAAGGAAAAAGATGGCATTCAATTTAATGTAGACAAATTTGAAAATGCATCTAAAAGCTTAAACAAGATTATAGAGAGTCAGATTGTAGATAATTGCAAGAAATTTTAGCTATAATGTAGTTCCACCTCTCCAAATGGCAGATGGCTATGTTGACTATGGGAGCTAGAAGGTTCCTGAAGAATACAGGAAGGAGGATTACTATAAATGGCAATGAGTCCATTGGTTTTGATAAATCCAAGGTGGAGTGCTACAACTGCCACAAGAGGGGACACTTTGCCAGGGAGTGTAGAGCTCCAAGAAACCAAGACAATAGGAACAGGGAAAGCTCAAGAAAAAGTGTGCCAATAGAGACAACTACTTCTAATCCTTTGATATCATATGATGGTCTTAGTGGTTATGACTGGAGTGATCAGGCAGAGGAAGGACCAACAAATTATGCACTCATAGCCTACTCATCTTCAAGTTCTGATTCTGAGGTATCTAATGATTCTACTTGCTCAAAATCTTATCTTGAAACTATTAAAGTGCTTAAATCTCAATATGAACAACTATTGAAAAGATTTGAGAAATCTAAGTTATTGGTTGTAGCTTATAAGATAGGTTTACAGTCTGTAGAAGAAAGACTTAAATTTTATAAAAAGAATGAATCTGTTTATGTAGAAAAGATTAACAGCTTAAAATAGGATATTCAAGTAGGAGAGATAACTATTGGGGAGCTTAGGAAGAAGCTAGAAATAGTTCAAAAGGAAAAAAGATGACATTCAATTTAATGTAGACAAATTTGAAAATGCATCTAAAAGCTTAACCAAGATTATAGAGAGTCAGATTGTAGATAATTGCAAGAAAGGTTTAGGCTATAATGTAGTTCCACCTCTCCTAACAGGAAAATTCATGCCTCTAAAACCTGACTTGTCATTTACTGGCTTAGAAGAGTTTACAAATGAGCCTGTAGTTATTAAGCCTGTAGTTGAGAACAATGAAGCTAAGGCTAGTAAAGCAAAGCCTAAAGCAGTTAGGAAGAATAATGGTGCTCCAATTATTGAGGATTGGGTGTCAGATAGTGATGAATAAAATATGTCTCAAACTAAGAATGAAAAGAAAACAACTAAGCCTAGTTTTGTTAAGATAGACTTTGTCAAAGCTAAACAAACAAACAAAACTGATAGGAAAACTGCTAAACAAGTTGAGCACAATAGGCAAAACACTCACATTCCTAGAGTCAATCAAAGAAATTGGAATAATATGATGTCTCAAAGACTAGGAAGTAATTTTGAGATGTTTAACAAAGCTTGTTATGTGTGTGGAAGTTTTGATCACTTGCAGGTTGATTGTAATTATCAAAGGGTGGTAAAACCTATTTGGAACAATGCTAAAAGGGTGAATCATTAGAATTTTACCAAAAAGACTCACCCCTGCCCTAAAAAGAACATGGTTCCAAAAGCAGTACTAATGAAGTTTGGCTTAGTATCAGTTAATACTGCTAGACAAGTTAATGCTGCTCACTCAAAAACAACAGTGAATGCTGCTAGACCAATGTCATATCTTTCTAAAATAGCACATTCAACTGTTAAAAGGCCCATTCACAAGAATATAACATTTAAAAATAGAAATTTTAATCAGAGGGTTAATACTGTTAAGGATAAAAATGTTAATGGCCAAAAGCAGTAGTTAATGCTGCTAGGCCAAAAACAGTAGTTAATGTTGTTAAGGGAAATAATGTTAATGCTGTTAAGGCCTCAGCTTGTTGGGTTTAGAAACCAAAGACTAAAGTTTTAGACCACGTTTCTAAATACAATAGTGCATCAATCACCCTAAAGAATTTTGATTATGTTGATGCACAAGGCAGATTCAAGTTATTAATGGCTTGGGTCCCCAAAAGAAACTGATTTTCTTATCTAATGTGCAAGGCAATCCACAAGTGGATTTACAAAAAAAAAAGAGAATTTTAGTGAGTAAAAGAATTGAGTGAATTGGTGAGAATAAAAACAGAAAGAGAGTTGTGTGAATTAAAAACAAACAGAGTGATTTGGTGAGTAAAAGAATTGAGAGAAGTGGTGAGTTGAAAAATAGAAAGAGAGTTGAATATACAGAGTGTTTGGAATGGAATTGAAAGTTAATGCTGCTAGGCATAAACTTACAACTGCTATTTAACGTTAATGTTGTTGAGGATATTTTCATAAATACTTCGATTAAGGGTTTCATTCACTCATTTAATCAATTTCAATCTTTAAAATACTCTCTAATCACAAACCCTAACTCAATTTTATCATCAATTATCAAAACCCTACACAAATGACGACCCTAAAGTTTGCTAATACTCATAACATGGTCGCGTTTTTGGCTAAACCCGCAGAAAGTGAAGGGTTTGAGCAGATTGTGGATTTTCTTAATGCACACACCATAAAGTATGCTTTAACCGTTAATCCTACAATATATACTTCGTGCATTGAACAATTTTGTACTACTGTCAAGGCAAAAACTGTCAATAGGGAAGTACAGTTACAAGCCCTAGTAGATGGAAAGAATATTATCATCACTCGGTCTATTGTGAGAAGAGATCTTCAATTAGAAGATGCTGAAGGTGTTGATTGTCTACCCAATGCTACTATTTTTGAACATCTAACACAGATGGGGTATGAAAAAATTTCTCAGAAGCTTACTTTCTATAAGGCATTCTTTTCTCAACAATGGAAATTCCTCATTTATACGATTTTTTAATGTCTAAGTTCTAAGACTACTGCATGGAATGAGTTTAGTAGCACTATGACATCTGTAATCATCTGTTTGGATACAAACCAAAAGTTTAACTTTTCAAAATATATTTTTGAAAGTATGGTGAAGAACTTGGAGAATGTGTCTGGTAAAATTCTTGATGTATCCAAGGTTTGTACAAGTGTTTGCGAATCAACAACCTGAAGGGATTCCTGCTCATATGAGAATTTACATTGCACCCTCTCACACTAAGAAGATTTATGGAAATATGAGAAGGGTTGGGAAAGGTTTTTCTGGAAGGGACACACCCTTATTTCAAACTACGATTGTCAGAGATGGTGAAGAAGATGCAAAGATATTTCTAGTTTAAACACATTCCTTGAAATCATGGGATGATATCACTCTTAGGAAACCAAGAGCTCACTTCTATTAGCCCTATTAGTGAAATGGACCAAAACTTTCCTAGAAATCCTCCTTATGTATTTGACTAGCCATGTGTGTTATATAAGGCCTTAGCTAGTAAGATAAACACATACACTTCTCATTTACATAGAAAACAACACTCATTCTCTCCCTTTTGCTCTCATAAGCCACGGGCAAAACCCACCACCATAAACCATCCATACCAAATTTATTTACCACATTTCCATGTATTCCTACAACATATCTAAGATATCCTAAGGTATTTAGAAGGTTTGGTTTGAGATTTACAAGTGTTAAATCAAGAAGGTTCAAGATTAGGGTTTTGTTGAAATTAGGGTTTTCTTGGTATTGGAAGCTAGGGTTTGTTTGCTAAAAAATGGTTTAAACATTGTTTTTCATCACCACACTTTATATTAAGGTTATCTAAAAACCTCAATCTCCTTACTTTTATGATTTTATGCATATATGCTGTTTATATAGTTAATCACCATCTAAGAAACTTATCTACATGTAAATGAGCGGGAGGGGTGAGGGAGGGCGCGCGGGGGGATGGGGGGAGGCCACATGACGTACTTAAAGTGAGTCAGGGGGGGCGCGGGGGCGGAGGGGGGGGGGGTAGTGCGGCGGGCGGTGGAGTGCACACTGATCTGGGGGATGGTTCTGTGTGGTGTTGCTCATATTCACAAAGAGCCTTCTATATTAGTAGTATGATGTCTTGTCATATTCTAATAAGGTCTCCTGAAGTAACAAGGGACATCAGACAAATAGTAATTTGTAAAGGTTAGATTGACCAAGTAAAAAAGGGAAGAGGATTGCTATGATTCAAGAGAAGGAGGATAATGTTAACAACACTAACAATGTTAATGCTGCTAGCACAAATGAGGTTAATGTTGTTGATGTAAAAACAAGCATTGAACTTCCACTTGATCCAAATATGCCTGAATTAGAAGATTATAGCATAATTGAAGATGATGAAAATGTTGGTGCAGAGGATGACATGAACAATTTGGATACAACAATCCAAGTCAGTCCTATTCTAACTATAAGAATTTATAAAGATCATCCTCTTGATCAAGTGATAGAGATTTCAATCAGCTCTACCTTACACAGATCAGAATAGAGTCAGTTCAAAGCATTTTAGAAAGGGCACATGGGTTTGATAGGTCTACTATTCAACAAAGAACACACCATAAGACCTTCAAAACTGTTTGTTTGTCACATAGAAGAACCGCGCTAAAAAAGTAAAAAGTTGCATACATTGAAAGGATCCAAGCTGGAAAGAGCTATTGCCATGAAAGAGCTCTACAATTCAATTACAAGAAATTTTCGTTGCCTTGAGACTCTACGACGCATACGATATGGTGGATTTACCAAATAGAAAATGGGCTATAAGCACTAAATAGGTTTTCAGGAATAAAAAGGATGAAAGAGGAATTGTGATAAGAAACAAAGCAAGATTGGTTGCTCAATAAAACACACAAGAAGAAGGGATTGGGTACGATGAAGTGTTTGCCCCTGTTGTAAGAATTGAAGCAATTAGGCTATTTTTAGCTTATGCTTCATTTAAAGATTTTGTGGTGTATCAAATGGATATAAAAAGTGCTTTTCTCTATGGGAAGATTAAAGAAGAGGTGTCCAGACTTTCCTGATAGAGTATACAAGGTTGAAAAAGCACTGTATGGACTACATCAAGCTCCTAGAGCTTGGTATGAAACCTTGTCAACATATCTGTTGGACAATGAGTTTCAAAGAAGGAAAATTGACAAAACCTTATTCATTAAAAGGTACAAAGGTGATATTTTGCTTTTCCAAGTTTATGTGGATTATATCATCTTTGGTTCAACAAAGAATGAGTTATGCATTGAATTCGAGAAGTTGATGCCTGAGAAATTTCAGATGAGTTCTATGGGAGAATTTATATTCTTTTTGGGATTACAAGTGCAACAGAAGAAGGATGGCATATTTATTAGTCAAGATAAATATGTTGGTGAAATTATAATGAAATTTTGGTTTACAGATGTCAAGACTGCTAGCACACCAATAGAAACTCAAAAGCCTTTGCTCAAGGATGAAGATGGTGAAGAAGTAGATGTTCATATTTATAGGTCAATGATTGGTTCATTGATGTATCTTACATCTTCAAGACTTGACATCATGTTTGCAGTGTGTGCTTGTGCTAGATACCAAGTCAATCCAAAGGTTTCACATCTTTATGTTGTGAAAAGGATTTTTAGGTACTTAAAAGGTCAACTAAAATTAGGCCTTTGGTATCCAAAAGATTCTCCTTTTGATCTGGTAGCATACACTGATAGTGATTATGCTAGAGAAAGCTTGGATAGGATGTCTACAACAGGAGGTTGTCAATTTCTTGGATGTAGATTGATATCATGACAGTGTAAGAAACAGACAGTGGTTGCAAATTCTACAACAGAAGCTAAATATGTGGTTGCTTCAAGTTGCTGTGGACAAATGCTTTGGATTCAGAATCAACTACTTGATTATGGGTATAATTTTATGCATACCAAGATCTTTATTGATAATAACAATACTATTTGCTATAAAAAAAAAAAAAAAAAAAAAAAAAAAAAAAAAAAAAAAGAACAAAAAAAAAAAAAAAAAAAAAAAAAAAAAAAAAAAAAAAAAAAAAAAAAAACAAAAAAAAAAATAAATTAAAAATCATATTTTTTATTAAAAAACAAAGCATATAGAGATCATACATCATTTTATAAGTGATTGCAATGAAAAGAAACTGATTCAAATTATCAAAATTCATACTAACAAGAATGTTGCAGATTTACTTACAAAAGCTTTTGATGTAAGTAGATTTCAATATTTGATTGCTAGTATTGGAATGTTAAATCTCTAAAATCTATTATCTCTTTATGTTTTTGTAGAATTTTGTATGAATTAGTATTGTTATTCATGTCATTAATTTTTGTTCTGTAGTATAATTATGCTGCTAGTTATACTTAATACGTCTAATTAAGTGCTATTATTTATACTCTAAAAACTGCTGTATAAATTAACATTGTGAAAATTGTGAGAAAAAGAATTAAGAGAGTTGGTGAGAATAAAAATAGAAAGAGAGATGTGTAAAAACAGACAGAGTGATTTGGTGAGAAAAAGAATTGAGAGAGTTGGTGAGAATAAAAACAGAAAGAGAGATTTGTGGAATAAAAACAGACAGAGAGTTTTGGTGAGTAAAAGAATTAAGAGAAGTGGTGAGTTGAAAAACAAAAAGAGAGTTGAATATATTAAAAACTAGCAAAGTGCTTGGAATAGTATTGGAGTTGGTGCTGGTGACTCAAAGTTAAAGATGCTAGGCATAACTTAATGATGTTATTCATAAGTTAATACTGCTGGCATAACTTAATGCTGTTAGGCATAAGTCAATGATGCTAGGCATAACTTACTACTGCTGATGAAAGTTAATGTTGCTAGACATAACTTACTACTGCTGAGTTACTACTACTAGTTGAACGATAATGCTGCTGAGGGTATTTTCATAAATACTTCGATTAAGGGTTTTAATCACTCATTTAATCGATTTCACTCTTTCATATACTCTCTAATCACAAACCCTAACTCAATTTCATCATTCATCATCAAAACCCAACACAATGACGACCCTAAAGTTTGCTGATACTCACAACATGGTCGCGTTTTTGTCTAAACCCGAAGAAAGTGATGGGTTTGAACAAATAGTAGATTTTTTGAATGCACACCCCATAAAGTATGCTTTAACCGTCAATCCTATTATATATACATCTTGCATTGAACAGTTCTGGTCTACTGTCAAGGCGAAAATGGTTAATGGGGAAGTTCAGTTACAAGCCCTAGTAGATGGGAAGAAGATTATCGTTACTGAAGCATCTGTTAGAAGTGACCTTCAACTGGATGATGAGGAAGGTATGGATTGTTTGCCAAATGCTACCATTTTTGAAGAACTTACAAGGATGAGGTATGAGAAAATTTCACAGAAGCTTACTTTTTACAAGGCATTCTTTTCCCCACAATGAAAATTCCTTATTCATGCTATACTACAATGCCTAAGTTCTAAGACTACTGCATGGAATGAGTTTAGTAGCACTATGGCTTCTGCAATCATCTATTTAGCTACAAACCAGAAGTTTTAAGTTAAGTGTCCATGTAAAATTGTGTCACATACGAAGCTTTCAAATATTCCATGTTCGTAAAAGACATTGGTTGCATCTATAGCATCTGTAAAATTGATCATTTTTATGTTTTTTAGCCGATTAGTAGTTCCTTTATTGTGAACGAGTAAGGGTTAGGTATAAACATTGGTTGCATCTGTTTAGCGCTTAAAAAAGATAAATGTTGTTTGTTATTATAGGTCTTAGGAATTGGAGGTTGCGTAGTTGTGTTAAGTAGCTTTAATTATGTTAGTTAAGGTCCTAATATGATGTGTAATTGTTAAGTTATTGTATCTAATTTGCAAGCTAGAATAGATGTGTGGTGAATTTGAGAAATAGGCTGCTTGGAATAGGTAGCATGTGTTAAAGGGAAAACCACTGAATTAATTGTGTGGTGAGTGTTTATGTAAAGAGAATATGTGATATGGCAATAAAGTGTTGTTTGGCAGCCTTGTTTATGCTATTTCTGGAAAGTAAAAACATTTGGAATCTCATGTTATTGTAAACAGGATTGCATGTGAGCCATTTAGTTGACCGTTTGACTGCATATATCTATTTATAGTTTGTTTTGTTTCTTTGTTTGTGCACTCTTGGTTGTCAAGTCATTCTGATAAGAAGATTAATAATGACATGGTTACCGATGTGCGGTGAGCTACGGTCGTCTTTTAATTCTGTGCATTGGGAGCCCATGTTCATTCTTTACTGTCATAGGTCGATGAGTGAAGATTACGAGATTGCTAGTAAGATAAATAGGACAGCTGGGGAAGTTAATAATGTGGTTGTAGAGAATGATCAGTTTCTTGATGAGCTTCATAGTCTAGGTGTGCGGCCGGTGCCTACGAAAATGGCTGAGTTTTTAAAGGAGATTCAGATGAAGGATAGGGAGACGGTGGCAGAATTGCAGATCTTGGAGAGGGAAATGGAGCTGAATGCTCGTAAAAAAGATCTGTTCATTCAGAAGCTTAATGGCCTCATTCCGTATTGAGGATGTTGGTGTAGCGGCGTATATGTTCTATGTTTAATCTGTGTCGAATAAGTATGCTTTTGGCCGTGTGGTCCTAGTTTCGTTTTGCGAGTAGTTATGTAGGCATGTTTGTGTGTTTAAGCATTATATGGTTGATCGTGTAATGCATGTTGTATCAATTATCGTATTTTGTATGATATTGAATAAAATAAATTTGTATGTTTGTGTTATGTCTGTGTAAATGGTATTGTAGCAATGAATGATGTTTATAAAGAAGTGCAGCAAGTGCGTTTGTGAGTTTGGTTTGTGAGATGAACGTTTGGTACTTGAGCTGTGTGTTTCAGTCTATGGGTCAGTTTGGTCATGGGTTACAGATAAGGATGTGCAGAAAGGATGATTTTCATTTATGTTCATATGGTATGGGTGTATTTGGTTATGGGTATATTTGTTTGCCACATTAGCCCTAAATGGTTTAGTAAGGTGATGACATCAAATAACGTTACTTTTGTAGCATCATTTATCCTATGTATATTACCCATTTTGTATGATTATTGCAAAGAATTGTTACATAATCGTTTGTATTTGAGAATTGCAGTAATTATGGAGTACTTGGTGAAGTTATGCTAAAAGACATGCATTTTGGAACATAAACGAAGAGTTCGAGAAAGTCTACTGATCTGACAGCAAATACTCCGTATTATTCTAGACCTATACGACGCATCCAAGACTTTGACGAATCAAAAGACCATTGCCTGACTTTGAAGAATATGCCGTATCCACATCAACGATACGCTGTATATAATACTTTGGTCAACGAAGAAGAATCAACTGGTTTTACCTCAATACGCCGTATCCATCAAGAAGATACGGCGTATCCGTGCCTACACTTCACAAATAACCACGAAGGATTGGAGACCTAATACGCCGTATCCAGGAGACATCAATACGCCGTATTCACAATATAGTAATAAAATATTCTGGAAGATATCAAACGTGGTCCTTACTCCAAGAAATCTCCAATACGTCGTATCCCACATTGTCGATACAGCGTATCAACGAGTTTCCAGTATCTATAAACAGACGATCCTAAACTCAGTTTTTGGTATGCAAATGAATCCCTAAACCACCAAGTCGACCAAGAGACGAATAAAGAAGCCTAGAAGGTCAGAAAAGAGCATCAAGATCATAGGAAAACTGTAACATTCGGGAATTTTTGGAATTTTAAAGGACTATTTTAAATCTTTGACTTTTCGAGTCTGACATTGACTTTTTGACTTTTAGTCTTTTATTGTCACATAAAACGATTACCGCGTAACTGGTAAAATTTTCGGAACATATTTCAATAATAAATCATATTTATTATTACACACCTCGAGTACAAAGTTATTTTTAACTTATTTGATTCGAAAACGAAAAAGGATATATATTAATTCATAGTTGATTTATCAAAAACGAACCACTAAATCACGTTTTCACGATTCGGACCCTAAAGCAATTTGATGTAAAACGATATTTCAGACAACTTTTTAGTTTTACCCGAGACTTGAAAACAAGCAGAAGAGTACTAAAACAGCCTCGCAAAGTTTTGAAAACTGCACACAACGGGTACCGACACACAAAAATAATTAAAATTATTTTTGATTATCACTATTTATTTAATAAAAATATTAAATAAAATCATTTAACATTTTATTTCAAAAGCGTTGTTGTTAACGCGAATATTCGAGTTGAAATATATTTTTTTATTACGGACAAGGCGTAACCGGGTCACTAAATAAATAACGAACATTTCTATAAATGTTATAAAAATATTTATGAAATATTATCAAGTAAATACTCATTTTTATCAGAAAAATGATTTGGAAAACAATGATGCAAGTTTCGTATTTTGAAACATCCGTTAAGTCGCCAAAATGAGTCCCGAACCAATTGTTTATAAAAGTTTCTCAACAATTACACTTTTAGTCCCTGAGAAATAATTAAAAAATGAACCCCAAACTTATTAATACTTGTCATAATTATTTAAAAGTTTTAATATAAATATAAAAACTTTTATATTTCTTTCATTTTCCATGAAATAAACATACACACAAACATATATATCCTCTCTTCTCTCTCAAAAATTCCGGCCACCCCCTCCCTCCTCTGGCCAGCCACTGCCGTCGGCCACCACCACGCCGCCGCCACCGGAAAACTTTTTCGGCGGACTTTTCCGGCCGAATTCAAAAATGGTTCTCACAAACGGATCTACCCGATCCCCCATGTCACGCGTCACCACTCGCCACCCCGCTGTCTCCATGCCACCACCTCACCGCCACTGCCACCGCCACCCCACTATCACCATCGTCACCCCCATCATCCCCACGACAGCCCCACCACCGTCATCATCATCACCATAACATCACCATCTCCATCATCGTCCTCACCACAGCCGCCACCCACAAGGGTGCGTGTGGTTTTCTCCGCCGCACCAAGTAAAAAGGGTGTGTTTGTTTCTTTTATAAAATCACCATAAGGGTGTTTGTTTCGGTGATCAACCCACCACAAGGGTGCGTTTGACAGCCACCACACCACAGGGGTGTGCTAGTTTGTGTGGCTTTTCATAGCCGAGAGGGTGTGTTCGGTTGTGGGTGCACCAAGGGTGCATTCGGTTTGTAAAATAAGCCCCAAAAGGGTGCGTCGGGTATCGGGTCAGGCCAAGGGTGTGTTCAGGTTGGGTTTAGCAGCAACAAGGGTGCGTCGGGTTAGGTCTCAAACCCATGTGGGTGCGTCGGGTTGGTGGTAACACACCAAAGGGTGCGTTGGTTTTGGGATCACAACAAAGGGTGGGTTGGTTTATGTAGTTAGCACTGCGTTGGTTTTGATAGAAGCACCGAGAGGGTTCGTTTGGATATGGGTTTTCATGGTATCAGGGTGCGTTTGGCTTTTAAAACAGCCAAAGTGGTGCGTTTGGTTTTCTTAAGCGAAAAGGGTATGTTGTTCATGTGGTTAAAACCACATATGGTGCGTTTGGTTTAGCAAAACAACAAAGAGGGTGTGTTTGGTTTGCAGAAAAACTAATTAGGGTGCGTTTGGTTGCTTAAAAACGCACCAGGGGTGCGTTTGGGGTAGCAGAATTACACAAAGGGTGAGATTGGTTTATACAAATCAACTAATAAATATAACACGGGATATATAAATTATAAACCGGATATATATTGGTGGTTTAAATTGGTTAAATAAATATGATGTTTATTATTTGCTTTAGTTTAGATATGATAACAAATAAATATTATATTTAAAACACGCGGGTGCTTGAAATATTGACAAGCTAATATTTGCAACACATATTGATTAAGGGAAAGCGTTTATATTTTACGAATATAGGAATCGTTTTATAAACGGAAAAGTCATGACGAAATTTATATACAATTTCTATACTTAGTAATGTTTTACTAAAACTTTTATTATTTTAAACCCGGTAAAAGAGACTAAGTTATATTTTAAAAATATACTAAAATATAACTATACGATAATCCAACCACAAACGAAAACTTTACTTTTACAAATGAGACAACAATTTTAGCCACGACCCGTCGAGGAAACGAAATATAAGTTTATAAAATATTATTTTATATTTTATAATTGTCAGCTAGAAGATAACATAATAATTATTGTAAAAGCTTTACAAAAATCGTTTAATTTAATTGGTAATCTTAAAACGTACGATTACGTTTACATAAGAACTTTTTATTCAGTTAAATGGTGATTTCAGAAACGGATCAAACTAATTGGTTTAATTAGTTGCTCACACTTATTATATAATACTTGCAAAGCATTATATACGTCACATTAATCTTCGGATTGTTTTTATTTGTTATATAACTCACGGTACGAGTTATATAAGGGTTTATTTTTATATGTAATATATAAAGAATATATTACACACGTTGCGTTACTTTTCAAATTATTTATTTAACCAACCACCAAACTATTACAACTTGAAATCTAAATCTTTTGTCAACGTGTCGCGTTGACGTAACCATTCATCGGGAAACCCAAATTCATTATCCTAGGCTAGTGGGACTTAGCCGTTAAGATTAGTTGCAACTTCTTGATCGAGCCGCTTCGTCTTCCGTTGTGTCGGGCATATCAGATGCCTATCTGTCAATCGTTCTACAACATCAATGTGAGTTCATAACCTCGCTTTTCAATCTTTTGAATGTTTATAAACCCGCGAGGGGGATACATGCTTGTCTACAAACTCTTATACTTACTCGGTTATCTTATAACAACGTGATTGTTTTTAAAGGATATTGTGAGTTTATAGCCCCATGTTTTACTGGTTTTACATATATTTTTGGGGTGAGAACATGCTTGTTTACAAATGCATTTACATGGTTGATTACCTGTTTGGTTTACATACTCATTTATATATCTCGCGAGGAGATACAATACTTGGTTTAATTTTTGAACGTAAACACATACTATACTTTTATGATTACGGATTAGCTTAGGTTGCATGAACTGTAAATCACTTGGAGGGTGAGCGCGAATGTTATGAAATAGATCTATTCGGGATTGACAATCCCCGTTCGGGTGATGCCTTCGGCGGAACTTGTGATGGGTATAATAAAAGCGAGCGAGTCATAACTTCATAACTGTAAATCACTATGGAGGGTGAGCGCGAATGTTGTGAAATAGATCTATTCGGGTGTGAAGCCTCGTCGAGTCGATTACTATCACTAGGCAAACGAACGTTATAGCATGTTGTCCACGCGAATGTTATAAAATAGATATATTCGGGATTGACAATCCCCGTTTGGGTGATTAGCTATCACTAGACAAACGAACGTTATAACATGTCGGATTACGATTGGTTGGGCCTACAGGGCTCACAATACATTACATATAACTCTTACTGTTATATTAGATCCATGCGTTTTCAGTGAACTAGAGTAATTGTAATCATTGTTTTATACTCACATGGATATTTACTGTGCCTTGAATAAAGTGGCAATACATACTTGAAACATTTTGGTGACATTAAATTGGTCATACATTATTTATAAATCTTTGGGATAAGATTGATACTTTTGGTGACATTAAATTGGTCATGCATTCTTTATAAATCTTTGGGATAAGATAGGCTACTTATTGTGACAATAAAATCTGGTCGGGAATCTTTATAAATCCTGATGGATTTTTACATGTACAGAGATGAACACAGTGGAACAAATACATTCATTTGAAACTTACATTCATATTTAAACTAACCTATGAACTCACCAACTTTATGTTGACCATTTTAAGCATGTTTTTCTTAGGTGATATAGATACTTGGCTTACTTGAAGTGCATTGGAGTCTATACATTCAAGTTTTTCATGGTGATGCAATTATGGGACAAATGTTATATCAATTTCAAGGAAATCAACGAGATTATTTTTCAAACGACACATTTAGAGGTCGTTCTCTTGTATCTAGCGTTGTGTATTATGAAGTAACACTCCCACCGGACCTACTTCGCTAACAAACACGTGTTTGGGTTAGTAAGGAGGGCGAAAAACTCATGTAAATCTTCGTGCACAGAATACGCGTTCGATTAAGGATTCTTTATTTTTAATCGTTTCATAATATCAAACCGTGTGTATTTTTTATTTTTTTTTTTTAATTTTATTAGATTAATTAATAATGTTCTTTTAATGTTTATATTTAATTTTTTTTTTTTTTTTTTTTTTTTTATTATTTTTTACAATGACTATTGGCTGATACCTTTAGGTATCATCCATGTTTATGAAGATCTAATGTTTGGTTTGTTTATCTTGATTGCTTAATTTATCGTTGATTGTTGATTATGTTTATCAATTTAATACTTGTATAACGGGCTTAATTATGCGACCTATCATTCCAACAGGGTCTAGTCCCTACATAATTAAAGCTCTGCTAACTTCGGTGTTGTTTGGCCGTAGGCTAAGAGTCCGGGATAGCTCTCCATATTGCAATTTATATATCTAGAATCATATGATCACAAATATTGACCTATCCTTGACTTTAGTTTAGTAAGCTTAGTTGGGCCATAAGGTGACCTTGGTATCAACAAGTACGTTTCTTATCTATTGGTAAGACCGGCACTGGACTACTAGTATATAAAGAGTCGTTAAGCAGTAAGTGGGTAAAGTCTTCCATGAGCTAGGTTTAGTAAGAGCACCATTATTAATCTCCTAAGGTAGATTATAATCGAACAAATGCTTTGCATTAGGCGGATGCCTCTAATTGTGGACCGAAATACATGTCTAGGTCTTAGAAAGAAGTACCGCCTAAGTCTAGGAATGATATGCCCCTCGAGATAAGACAATCATTGCACTAAATAAACAAACCTGCGTTTTATCGGATTATTCATGGTTGATACGTTTTCCTTACATTAGTTCTCGACCGCTTCTCTATCGTTTGTTTGTCTTCTTGTGTGTGTTTATTGCTTTACTTGTCATCAAAACTTTAGGTTAGATAACTAAACCTCGTGCTAGTCTCTCAGGCTGAAAACCCCCTTTGGGCATTAGTTTTAGGTTTAACTTAGATAACTAAAATACTGATAGAATTAGGATTAACGCTCTCGCTCTTAGTGATCGACACCCTACTTACCAACGAAGCTACATCTTGACCGGGTACACTGCCCGTTAAAGTGTTGTTTTTAGGTATAGTTGGCATAAAATAAATAGTAAAACTTGATAATAAATAACAACCTACACAACGACACATCAAGTTTTTGGCGCCGCTGGGGGAGTGAAGTTGTTTAATTCTTATTTATTAGTGTTTTAGTTTAGTTTAGATTTAGTTAGCGGATTATTTTCATATTTGTGTGTTTGATTTCTGCATTGTATATTTTGCATAATGTGTGTTTGTGTGCATTATTACAGTTTCGCTGAAAACCTCTAGTCGAAATACATCATACGGCGTATTCATATTCTTGATACGGAGTATAAATTTTTTTAAACCAATAAAGCGTATTCAACTCTATCATCAATACGACATATTCAGATCACTGAATACGGCGTATTAAGCTATTTGACAGTTTTCTTTCCTAGCAAATTTATTACACGTTAAAATGGACGACCCCAACATTACTATGGAAGAGTATATCAGACTTGAGAAAGAAAAAGCTCGTAGGCGAGTAGAGGGCAAACTGGGAAACTGCATGTATGAAAGAATTGGTGAATGAAGACGTTTACGACCTCGGATCTGTTGAAACCGAATTCCCAGCTATAGTCCTTAATGATGCGTTAACATATGGAGTTACGCTCTCCTGTGAACCCACGGTAAGTCCTTTTAACGACAATAAAATAGACTTTAGAATATCGTTTGACGAATCCGACATGAAGGAAAACACGGTAGTTTTTGACAAAAGCTCGTTTTCTTATAAAAATAATTTCTGAAAACGATTTAAAACGGATTCAGAAAATTATAATGATAAAGTTAATATGCCTTCGTTTTCGTCATCCGAGCCTACGGTCAGTTGTTTAAATGATTTAGATTTTTTAAAGATTTTGAGAATGAATTTCCAGCCATTGTTTACAATGATGCTCTAACATCTAAATCCGATTTCTCAACTGAACCCACTTTAAGCCCTCAACATATCGATGAATTTGATTTAAAAGATGAAACATCATTGTCCGAATGTGATGAAGAGGAACACAATGTTTTATACTTTAATGATGTATTTCTGTCACAACCCGAAATTTCCAGAACTTTAAATAACTATTTTACCCTTTGACTTTTTGGTTCCGGCTTGACTTTTTGACCTTTTACGGTCACATAAAAATGATTACCGCGTAGCCGGTAAATTTTTAGAACGTATTTAAATAATAAATCATAATTATTATTATTATCTCTCATTTACAAATTTATTTTTCAAACTTAATTGACGTGAAAACGAGAAGATATATGTTATTCATAAGTTGACTTATCAAAAACAACCCGCCAAAATGAGTTATTAATTATGGGGTATACTAGCGTTTGACATAAAACGACATTCCGGACAACTTTTCAGTTTTACCCGAGACTCGAAACCAAGCAGAAAATGACTAAAATACCCTCGCAAAGTTTTAAAAACCGCATACAACGCGTACCGACACAAAAATAATTAAATTTATATTTAATTATCACTTTTTATTAAATAAAAATATTTAATAAAATTATTTTATATTTTATTCAAAAACGTTTGTTCAAAAACGCGAATGCTCAAATTAAAGTTTTTTTTACTGACAACGCTTACCCATGATACCCAAATAAATAATAAATATTTTAAAAATATTTTATAGAAACATGTATAAAATACTAGTCATGTAAATACTCATTTTTATGGGAAAAATTATTTGGAACGCAATGGCGCAAGTTTTGTGTTTTGAATCATTCGTTAACTAGCCTAAACGAGTCCCGAACCAATATTTTACAAAAGATTATGTTTTCAGTCCCTCCAAGAATATTTACACCACTAACCCTAAACTATTTTACACTTGCCACTTTATTTTCAAACTTTCTACTATATATAACAAACCCATTTAGGGTTTCCTCATTTTTGCCATAACCCTAGCACACACACTACACACTCCTCCCTCTCCAAAAGTTTTCCGGCGCCTCCCATCTTTTTCGGCCAGATTCCGGCCGGAATCCGGCCGCCGTTGCCATCATCGCCATCCTCCATCATCGATCCACCGGATCTATCACCCCACCGCTACCAACACCAAAACCACCACGTCACCACCATCTCCGGCCACTGCCACCACTGCTGCCACCACAACCGCTTCACACCACCACCTTCATCGCCACCATCCACCCATCAACATCACCATCTCGTCACCACATCCACCGACACCCACCACTCCATCTCCACCCCGTCACCATCTCAACTGCCATACCACTACTACCACGCCCCCACCATAGCACCATCGTCATCATCTCCCCACTACAACTGCCATCAAACAACACAAGGGTGCGTTGGGTTTGGCAGAAGCACCAAAGGGGTGCGTTTGGTTTTCTTTAACTGCACCAAAGAGGTGCGTTTGGCTTTTAAACATATAGAGGGTGTTTGGTTGGCTGGGTAACAGCCCGTAAAGGGTGCGTTTGGTTTTAAAAACGTTTAGGGGTGTTTGGTTTTGGGGTTAACAGCCCCAAAGGGGTGTTTGTTTCTGGGTTTAACAACAGTTAGGGAGCGTTTGGTTTAAGCAGTTAGGGAGCGTTTGGTTTAAGCAGTTAGGGTGTGTTGGTTTTACTTATTTTATTACCTTTTGATTTCGTTTATATGTATATATTGAAACACGCGCGTATATTGCAACACGGATTGATTAAAGTGGAAAACATTGAATTTTTATAAAAGTGGGAAACGTCTTATAAAAGAATAGGTCATGCCGAAATTTCTATAAACTTCTATACTTAGTATTTTTCGTTAAAACTTTTATTATCTTGGAAACCCGATAAAAAGGATTAAGTTATATAGTTTATAAGAGTATTAAATTGTAATTTCACAATAACCCGACAAACAAACGAAAACTATACTTTTACTAACTAGACAACTAGTTTAGTTAAAACGCGTAACGAAATACTAAATTATAAAATATTATTTTATAATTCTCGACTAATAGATAAAATAATAGGTTTTGTAAAAACTTTAAAAACGTCATTTATTTAATTCGTAACTTTAAAACGTGTGTTTACTTCTAAACGAGAACTCTTTATTAATTTACTTGGTGATTTTCAAACACGGGTCGAATTATTTTGTTCCAATTATTTTTTTCACGTTTCTTATATAATACTTGTAAAGTATTATATATTGCGACTTATTCTTTTGATTGTTTGTCTTTATTATATAATTCATCATATGAATTATATAATTGTTCATTTTTCATATGTAATATATATACGGAATATATTACATACTTTGCGTTTGCTTTTCAATATATTTTATTTAACCAACTATCAAACTATTACAACTTGAAACCTAAATGAATCATTCTAGAGTGGTGGGATTTAGCCGTTAAGTTAAGCCGCATCTACCGGTCGAGCCGTTTTGTTTTCCGATCGTGTTGTGCTTATTATTTCTAATTCTGCTAATTGTTCTGCAACATCAAGGTGAGTTTATAGCCTCACGTTTTACTTGTTTTATATTTAACTTATAACTTTTGGGGTGAGAACATGCTCTTTTACAAACTTGTTTACTCTAATGATTTCAAATCTTATAAATGTTCGTTTGCAAACTTGGTTACGTGATGGATATCATACTTTGTTTTACTTATGTATGCAATTACTTAAAGCCTTTCTTTTGGAAATACATTGGTTGATTTTAGTATGGACACAAGTATCTTGATCTACTTTCCCTGTTTACATGTTGCCTAAGTTACGAATAGACCACTAATGCCCGAACTATCATGAACCGTCATATTGCTTAACCGACTGACTGGTTAAGTAAGCGTGAGTGTTATAAATAGATCTATTGGGACTAATTATCCCTATCCGGGTAAGTAGCGCTTACTAGTTTCGGAGGTCCCGAACAAACGGATATATACCATGTCGGATTTTTAATAGGTGATCTTGGTCGGATACCTTTAGGGCGAGTAATTCTATTTGGCACATAAAATGTTTTCTTTTAAATTGAGCTTCAGTGTTATGACCTTAGTGCAACAGTAATTTTTTATGTGAAGTTGTATTTGTTATAACTGTCACATATGTTCTATAACTTGTGATCCACACTGCTTTTGTTGAACGTATCTGATTACTAAATGCTTTTCATAATACTTTGAGTGAAGCTGTATTCACTAAACGTTTTATATCCTCATAAATGTTTTACTTAAACCTATGAATTCACTCAACTTTATGTTGACTATTTTGAGCATGTTTTTCTCAGGTGATTAGCTTTAGACTTCTTGATGTGCTATTTGGAGTAGGGGTGAGCATACCGGATCATCGACCGGACCGGACCGGAAGACCGGACCGAACCGGACCGAATTCGGTCCTCGGTCCAGTCGGTCCGGTCTGGTCCGGTCCGACCAAAAACCCGATGATAATGCGTGTAGGACCGGACCGGACCAAAGACCGACCCGGACCGGAACGTACCATTTCGGTCCGGTCCTCGGTCCGCCGTTTTGGCTAGTTTTGGTCTTGGTCCAAGGTCGGTCCGATCCGGTCCTTGGACCGTGCTCACCCCTAATTTGGAGTCTACGTGCAATATGATACCTTTTATCAAGACTTTATTTCTCATTCATACTCGTTGTCTTTTGAAAACCAAATTATGCTTCCGCTATATTTTACTTACGCTTCCGCAAATGTTTAATTTCTTTTGAGTCTTGTAAAACTTATCTATTTTTAAACAATGCAACGAGTTATGATTTTCAAAACGTCTATTAGTGGTCGTTCTCTCGTGCCTTGTGTTCGAAATATGATGACGTCACGCCCCCGGACACGTATTCCGTCCAGGCCCCGTTTGGGGGTCTAACAGATTAGTATCAGAGCCAAGGTTATAGAGAACCGGGTAGAATATCTAGGTAGAATATCTAGGTCTGGTCTATAACCAGTATGTGATCCTTACGTGCTTTTATGTGTGCCTTATACGTGTTTTTGCTATGGCATATGCCTGAAAACCATTCTTCCTTGAGCATGCTAAGATATGGGATTACCTCTACCCTGCATTTATTTTTTTTCTTTGCACTTGTGTTTTCTCTGCGGTTACGTTTGCCTTGCGTATAATTCCTCGATTACATTTATGGAAGTTGTCTATATATACATATATATATCTAAACTTTTCTAAGACATTGTGAGCGATGCAATGGTCTCGGACTTATTTTTCATAACCTTATACAATATCGTTTTACACGAAACCCGTTACAGTGTTGGTTTACATGGAATTATGTGTGAATCTAAGTATTACAAGTCTTGTATGAGCGAGGATTGTAATATGAGGATTGATATGATAATTGCTATGTTAACTCTTTCATAAAGACCTTTATCTTTGGTTTACATGGAATTATGTGTGAATTTAAGTATTACAAGTCTTGTGTGGGCGGGACTTGTAATAGGAGGATTGATACGATAATTGCTATGTTAACTCGTTCATAAGACCTTCATCTTAATTCTATAACCGTATGCTCACCAATTATTTTGAACACTATGTCGATCTCCCCTGATTGTTTTACTCCCCGTCTCCGAAGACGAGTTTTAAACACTCGTTTCATACTCATTAGAGCACCGACATCTTCGTGTCATCCACCACCTTAAAGATTTTGTAAGTACGCGTATTGCATCAGAAATTATTAAGTATGTTGATTTATAATCTCTTTATTTGAAAGGATTAGGACGCCTCTTCATTTAGATAAATAAATTGTAAATCACCGAACCATAAATTTATCAATTCATTATTTACATAAATTGGGACGATTCTTTATGCAAATAATAATTTATAAATGAGTGGGCTTAATTGTATCCAATATGACACGAGTATGAACTCAAACCCGATAATCACCGGAATCCGCTAAAAAGATCTAGAAACACAATCTTGTCTTACCACTCAACAGAATCTTACGGCCTCACTTGGACTACCTTATCCCATTATTAAGTTATTACTTTTGCCGTTACAAATCTCTACGATCATGAACCGTTTGTGCAGCTAATCGACTTGTGCGCTCTTGAGCTAATGGTATTGATTCATCCTCAAACTAACGACTGCGTGCAATATTCCACCGCCTATCGCATAAGCTCTCCCGCGAGCTCCTCCTATTTGTTGACCTTTATTCTGGGGATGTTATTTCTCGAAATGTCCTCACTCTCCGTATTCCGTCACCGTTTGTTATAGTTATTGCTGCTATGCATTCTTATACTTTTACTTTTGATTCAAGAATCCATATGTTTGTGATATGATTTTCAAATGATTAAAGTGAATATTTATTTTAATGAAGATTTTTGATGATTTCGGATATATATTTGTTCTTGTTGAGGGTATGTGAGATTTTTGAGTTGCAACAAAGATGACGATGAGTTTAGGCTAGTATTATAGTGGATTTGGTTGATTGGTTTTGGCGTAAAAGAATTTTGGATAGTTTGGAAAAAAAATAGAGGTGTTATGGTCAAGTTTATGGGCGATTTATAAAAATATAGTTGTTGGTCCGAGTTTTAAATGAGGGTAAAACGAACATTAAAAAATGTTTCAAAAGGGTTATTAAGTGTCGAAAGTCTTTGAATATATTCATGGAGCTTCTTAATATTAAAACGAAGGTTTAGGAATTTTTCTAAAATGATAGGTTGTTGCCGTTGGTTGTTTCTAAATATAGCAAGTTTTTATATATATTTAGCGAACTAAGGATTTTGGTTAGACGCTAGTATTTCACTAGTTTGTTTTTGGAAATGCGGAAAACGAATTAGGGGATGCTATTAACG
>BQNB010038511.1:0-46119 GCA_026074375.1 Tanacetum coccineum | reverse complement strand
CGGTAAATAGTCGGCCAATAGAAACCAGAATCAAAGACTTTCTTAGCGGTGTAGTTGGCACTATGATGTCCCCTGGTGGGTCCATTATGGCAAGCCGTGAGGATATCAATGGCTTCTTGGCCATGAACACATCGTCTAATCATTTGATCCGCACAAATCCTAAACAAGTAGGGGTCGTCCCAAAAATAATGCTTAACATCCTTAAAGAATTTTTTCTTTTGTTAGGACAACATCCCTTTAACAATAAAATTCCCCGCATGGTAATTTGCAATGTCGGCAAACCATGGGGTACTAGAATCACCACAAAAAGATATCATTCCAAGGGTCTCAAGAGGAAATGTTTTGGTAATTTCCTTGTTCTCGAGATCACCTTGATGAGGGTTCTCTAATCTAGACAAATGGTCGGCCACAAGATTCTCCGCTCCTTTTTTTATCACGAATAATGACATCGAATTATTAGAGTAGGAGAATCCACCAGAGCAACCTCGGCTTAGCAACTTGTTTAGTAAGAAGATACTTAAGAGCCGAGTAGTCCGTATACACTATGGTCTTTGATAAGACTAAGTAAGGCCATAATTTCTCGAAAGCATATACTACGACTAATAATTCTTTTTCTATAGTAGTGTAATGTGCTTGAGCATCCGTCATGGTCTTACTAGCATAGTGTATAGGCTAAAAATGTTTGGTCTTACGTTGCCCCAAGACTGCACCTACCGCGTAATCACTAGCGTCGCACATAATTTCAAATGGTAGGTCCCAATTAGGGGCAACTAAAATCGAGGCTTCGGTTAACTTCTTCTTAAGTATATTAAATGCTTCAATACATTCTTTTAAGAAAATAAACGGGGTTTCTTTTTCAAGAAGATGAGTCATCGGCCAGGCGATTTTATAAAAATCTTGAATAAATCGACGATAAAACCCGGCTTGACCTAAAAAACTTCTAACACCTTTGACGAAAGTCGGATGAGGGAGTTTAGCTATAACATCAACTTTAGCTTTGTCGACCTCAATCCCGGACCTTGAAATTTTATGTCCGAGGACAATGCCCTGTTTAACCATGAAATGACACTTCTCCTAATTTAGAACTAAGTTGGTGTCCTCGCACCGTTTAATCATTTTATCTAAATGGGAGAGGCATGACGAGAAAGAATCCCCGAAGACCGATAAATCGTCCATAAAGACCTCCATTGTTTCCTCGATCATGTCTTGGAAAATGGCCATCATGCACCTTGGAACGTGCCCGGAGCATTACATAAACCAAAAGGCATACGTCGGTAGGCAAACGTCCCATAAGAGCAAGTGAAGGTGGTCTTATCTTGGTCTTTCGGGTCAATAGGTATTTGAAAATATCCTGAAAAACCATCTAGAAAACAATAGTATTTAATTCCCGCGAGTCTTTCAAGCATTTGGTCCATAAACAGCAATGGGAAATGATCTTTACGAGTCGCATCATTAAGCTTACGGTAATCTATACAAACACGTCATCCGGTAACTAGTCTCGTAGGAATCAACTCATTATCTTTATTTTCAACAACGGTCATACCACCCTTCTTAGGCACACAATAAACGGGACTCACCCACGGACTATTGGAGATAGGGTAAATCAATCCGACATCAATGAGTTTGATAACTTCCTTTTTGATAACCTCATGAATTTTCAGATTTACCCTTCTTTGATGTTGAAACGCCGGTTTGAAGTCGTCTTCCATTAAGATCTTGTGAGTACAAAAACTAAGGTCAATACCCTTTATGTCGGAAATTTTCCATGCGATGACCCGTTTGTGTGACTTATGAACCTTTAAAAGGGCGGCTTTTTCTTCATCTTTTAATTCTTTAGAAATTATGACGGGTAATTTATCGGTTCTTTCTAAAAACGTATATTCAAGACAAAACGGTAAATCCTTGAGCTCTAGCTCCGAAGGATCATCAATATAAGATTTAATCGTTTTAAGTTCCTCAAAATGAAGTTCCTTCGGAGGGAGAGGAGATGATGGATCATCATTTAATAACTTCTCGAGTAGAAGAAGGTCTCCCTCCGGATCAAAGTCGACATCATCAATTCCCAGTGGAATTGAATAATTTGTAAGACAAGCTTCGATTTCTTCCAAAATGAAGTCGCCTCCTTCAAAAGGAGTGAGAGAGGGGAAAGAAGTAGATTGGATAGGATCTAAAGACGGAGTGGGATTGCCACTTTTAGAACTATCCGAAAATCCGAGAACTTCTTGAGCATACTCCTCACATGAAACGTCAATGACATCGATTCGATTATTCAATTCAGAATTATTGTAGGAATATCTCGAAGTTTGACCAACTTTTAAAGTTATGGCTTCATCATTAAATCGAAGAGTTATTTCTTCACCGTAAACATCAATTAACGCTCGAGCTGTCCTTAGAAAAGGTCTCTCGAGAAGGAGAGGAACTCGAGGATCGGCATCGTAACCAACGACTACGAAATCAGTCGGATAATGGAACTTCCCCACTTTAACGAAGACATCTTTGGAGAAACCTTTTGGTCGAGTAATTGATCGGTCCGCAAGCTCGAGAGTCATTCGAGTGGAGGTAAGTTCAGGAAGAGAAAGCTTTTTCCATACGGAAAGAGGCATAAGATTGATGCTTGCACTAAGATCGGCCAAGGCTGAGCATTCAACCATTCCCTGAAAATCATACGGTATAAGAAACTTGTCGGGGTCTCCAAGTTTTTCGGGCAACTTTTTTAGGATAACCGCCGAACAATTCTCATTCACCGGTGTTTTGACTAAATCAAATAATTTTTCTTTGTTATTTAGGAGACTTTTAAACATTGAAGCAAATTTTGGCATATGAAGAAGAGCATCCACGAAACTGAGCTCAAAATGTAATTCCCAAAAGATTTCAACAAATTTTGAAGCTAGAATATCATCTTTTTTACAGAGCTTTTGTTTGTTGGCTCGTGAAGGATAAGGTATAGACGGTTTAGGCTTAGGAGCAACAACGGGCTCATTAATTAGAGCTTGAATTTGGACTACCGGAGGTTGGATGTTTTTGGTACTCGGTAGCACTGTATCCTTTGTCACCTCAAGTTCCCGTTCCACCACCTTAGGAAGAGGAGAGAAAGGAGGTGGAATTGGGGGTCCGTCATAAGAAATACCACTTCGGGTGGTGATTGCTTTCAAGTCACCCCTCGGGTTAGCAACGGTGTTTCTTGGAAGTGAACTCGAGCACGAAGAAGAAGCTGTATTCATTTGGAAAAAACTAGCCATCATATTCTTAAGCTCATTGGTTTGATTTGACATTGTAGCTTGCATTTCATTTCTCATTTCATTCTTAAATGTATTATTTTGATTTTGCATTGTAGACTGCATTTCATTTCTTAATTCAGATTTTAAATTACTAATATGATTTCTCATGGCTTGCATACTAGCCTCATTTGTTTTCTTAAATTTCTCCAAGTCACTCGAAGTAGTAACTTGAGTTTGAATCGGAGCTTGATAAGACGTATTTCCTTGATTGAAGTTATTTCCTCGATTCTGGATAAACCCTTGATTTTGCACATTCGGTTGAGCAAAACTGGGTGGTCGAAACTGATTAGCTACACTCTGGGGATGATAATCGGTATTTCCCTGATTGTAGTTCACTGCGGCTGCTGAAACATATCCTTGAATATTTTCTTGCTAGCCCAAAAAAGTGTTGCCATTGGTGGCAGGACACTGTCGGTAAGAATGAGCACCGCCACAAGTAACACAAGATTCCTCAACAGCTTTTACGGAAGCTAGAGATGGGGTTACTTTATTTTGTTTAAACATCGCGGTCATGGCACTACTCACGGCACTGGCTATCTCTGAAGAATCAACATTACTTTCTTTCACTTGAGAAACAATCGGTTTGTTTCTTGAATTACGAACTTTTGACTTGTTTTCAATAATTTTCAACACATCTTGTGCACTCCTTTCCAAAAGATTGCCACCAGCGGCAGAATTCAAAGAATCTTGATCGGAGGGGTTTAAACCATTGTAGAAAGTATCGAGTTGATTCAATTCGGTAAAACCGTGATGTAGGCATGCACGAAGAAGATTCTTGAAATGGTCCCATGCCTCACTAAACGTTTCCTCAAACTTTTAATCTTTTGTTGAAATTTGACTTTCCATCCGGAGATTTGTTGTTTTTTGATGGAGAAAGAATGGTTAATTAACTTGGACGATCAAGATCGTCCTATCCCAAGTGAGAATAGAACAAGAAGGTTCTTTGTCGAGCCAAATCTGGGTTGTACCATCGATAGAAAATGGAAAAAGCATAAGCTTAATCGATGTCTCGGGCACATCTTTGTACTTCAACGTAGAAGTAATCTTGTTAAAATATCGAATATAAGCATGAGGATCTTCTTTTTCAAAGCCGAAGAATTGTTTTGAAGTTACAAGATTGATTAGACTATGCTTGAGCTCGAAATGCTCAACGGGAATGGGTGGTACTATGATTGCCTCCGCATAACCCTCGGTGGGTGCACGGAGTAATTCCGCCATAGCACGTTGATCGGCCATCGTAACTACGGGAGTCTCTTCAAGAGCGAACGGTTCGACTCTTTGTTTTGAACGTCTACGATTACGACATTTTGGATTCGTAGAAGTAGGATTCGTAGAAGGTTCACCAACGAATTTTGACGAAGAGCGAGTTTGCATACACTAAGAACAAAATAAGAGAAAATAAAAATAAAAAAATAAAAATATTTTTTTAACCGATAATCGAACAAGTGTAAGGTAGCTCTTTAGAAAACGCACAAAGAAGCGGAGGAGCGGGTAAGCGCGAAGCGTTTTAAAAACCTTCTCCTTTTGGGTCGAAGTTCGTAGGATCAACCCTCCTTAAACCTCTCTTAAAGTTTGTAATCTAAAAGTAAGCCGATTTCACAAGTGATACAACAGTTGTTTTTGTTGTTTTTCAAAAAAAAAATTTGATTTTTTTAAAAAATACTTTAGGAAAAGTATTTTTGGTTTTTTCTAATAAATCTACGAAAATAAATCGAGAAAGATAAAATATTTTTGTATTTTTTAAGTTTTAAATAAAAGAAAATAATAAAATGATAACTTCACGAGGAAGGGTCTTCAAAACACTAATCTTCAAGCTTCAACACGATATTCAATACACACTTCCCCGACAGCGGCGCCAAAAATTGATTCTTAAGGATAATATCAATAATAGTATAGTAATAAGTATTCCGTAAGGATTTAAGAAGATTACTTTTATCCAAAGTAAAATTCAAAACCTTCCGAGTCGTATCCCGACGAGTGTGAATTGAGAATCGGTTAAAATTCGTGATCGCGTGTTTGAATAATCAAGATTTTTGATTTTAGTTTCCTAAATCTATAAATATAAATGCAAAAACATATAAAGGCAAGCAACAAGTAAGACAATTAAAAATTAAACACGAAAACGTTAATAGGAATCAAAAACCGAACCTTAAAACCTAAATTATCGAATTCTAACCCCTAAAATTATTTTTTATTTTTTATAAATCCTAACTGATTAAAAATAATTTTAGAAAAAAGAATTATATTTTTTAAACTTTTTTCTATGAATTAAAAACTATTTTAATCTAAATTAAATATTAAAAATAGTAAATTAAATGTTAAAAATCTAGAAAAATTAGGAAAATTACTTTAGACTATGAAGAATCTAAACAAAATACAAACTAAAAAAATTGCTGAAGAAATAAGCAGTAAATAAGCAAAACAGTCTAATAAGCTAAAACTGAAAGATTGACTATATTAATTAAATAGTGCAAGTATTAATTGAAAAAGACCCAAGGGCAGTTGGTAGTGAGTGTGTGTGCTAAAGCGTTGGGGTTTTGAAGGAGAGGTCACAGGTTTGATCCCTGTGACCTTTCTTTTTTATAAAACAATTTTTTTATATTTTTCTTTTTGGAAAAGCTAACTATAAGCTAAAATATGAACTTTTAATAAAAGCACTTTTTTCACAAATCCATAATAAGCACAGGAATAAGCAAAAGAAATGACAGATAAGCTTAGGAAACTTTGGACTTTTTAAAACTAAAACTGAATAAGCTAGGTTAAGCTCAATAAGCTAACATACAAACTGAACAGACCTTAAACTAATCCTAATAAGAAATTCTAAACCTAAATGAGCAATTCTAATAAGATGAATAAGCAAAAAAAATAGAATAAGCAAAATTGGCTAAACTGCTAACCAAACAGACCAAAAGGGCATTTTCAAGCTTAATTTTAAGCTATAAGCTACTCTTATCAATAATCTAATTCTTATAAACCTAAAAACAGATTACATTACCAAACAACCACGACAACATCAATAATCATGAAATTAGCATTTTGTGAATCACAAATAAGCTAAAACTAGCTAAAAAAGTGAGAATGACAGTCAACTATATAATGGTTTTTTTTTTATTTGATTGGATAGGGGTGACCCTTTGTGAAAAAAGACTAAAGAGCAAAATGGAATATTCATTTGCACGCCGACCTAGAAAAAAGCAGGTATACAAGCTAATGCAAAAGACTCACAAAAGCTAAAAACAGAATTCAAGAGAGCGGGCTGGGGGGGGCGAAGGGGAGGGCCAAAGGGGGGGGGGACGGGGGGGGGGGGGGGTGAGGGGGGGGGGGAAGAAAGAGCTTATTTTATATTATATATAATAGGATACCAACAAAAGGCGGAATCTTAAACTTTAACATCACCGGGCAAACCAGCGAACCAAACACACCCAACTCCAAACCCCCAACCCCCACGCGCCGCCCACCCACTTCGCCCCACCCCCCCACCCAAAGACAACACACCACCACCAGAACAAACAACAAAACCACACCCACAAACACACAACACCACCACTCAAACAATCTCCTCCCCCCGAACCGACTACCAGAAATCCTCCCAATTTCACAAATCAACTCAAATGCCCTAGCACCTTGGACATAATAAACACAACACGAAAGCCCCACCCCAAAGGGACACACACCCCTAACAACATCCCTACCAATCCAAGCAAGGTAAATTTCCTCGCGCATAATGTGGTCCCACCCCCGCCCCCCGCCCCCCCCATAAGTTCCCCCCCCGCGCGCCCCCACTCCGACCCACTCACCCGCGAGAGGGCAAAGACGCACGGGGGGGGAGCAACCAGGGGCCGCGCGGACCCCCCACCCATCACCACACACCCCCGGCCACTGGTCAGAGACCGAGCCAGTCCAACCCACCACGGAGGGGCGGCACCAGCGGACTCTACCACCAACGACCACCCCGACCGACAGGCCCAGAACGGCAGGGGCCAACCACCAAGGCCACAGGCAAACCAGACCCAACCCACCAGGGCAGGGGCCAGGGGCAACCCAACCAAAGACCACCCTAAAACCAAAATCCTGGCCAACCATCAAACCACCACATACCAGGTGCACCCAAAGCCAGACCAGCCAACCTCAGCACACCACAACCACCAACGAATCCCCCAAGCCACCACACCCAGATGATCCACTCGGCCATCCACCATCTGACAAAACCACGGGGCGAGGGCCAACCCAACCACCACCAATCACCAAAACCAACACTAATGGTAGCCAGATACCCACGCGGGAACGAGGACCCAGGGCCCCGAATCCCAATAAAAGGGTCCTCTTCTCCTTTGCGCTCGCGGCCGCCGGCACCCCCGTGCGCCCACCGGGCCGCCCAGGTAGCGCCGGGCCGGGGGAGGCCAGTCCCCCCCAGGGGTGGCGGGGGCCATTGCGCGCCAACCACAGCCGGGCCGGCGGTGCAACGACGGGCGAAGGAACGACCACAACAAACGCACTAAGCTAACTAAGACACACTTTATCTAGCTCAACCCCTCGATGGGTGCTTGTAACATTTGGGCCATCGTACGATTGTTGGCCATTAGAACAACGTTTTGTTCAACAATTGGTTCTTCTAAATCAAAATGTTCAACAATTGGTTCTTCTAAATCAAAATTTTCAACAACCGGAAGAGTTTGTTGTTGACGACGTCTACGAGATTGCGAACGAGTGCGCATAAAAAGAAAAACTAACAATTAAAAAGCAAAACTTTACACTAATTTTTTTTTTTTTTTAGCAATGAATTTTAACGGTTACACGAAAGAGACTTAAACCAATTAATGTAGAGACACAAATGGCAAGTGTTAAATCTTTGATTACGATTTGGGAACAATTGCAAGTTCACCGGAAATTGAAATGATAATATCTCAATAGAAGATATTATATGTTGGTGTTCGATTACCAACTTTGTTTATTTTATTTTCTTTTTTAAAGGACAATTTTTTATGTTTTTGATTTTTCTATTTTTTTTATCTTTTACTTATACTAAAAAGAAAAGGAAAATATTTTTTACTTTTTATATTTTATTGATTTTTTTTTACTTTTGAATTTTAAAACAAGAATGAAACTTTCGAGGACGAAAGGATCTTCAAACCAAATCAACAAACACAAAACGTAGGAATCGTAAACACTAGTCCCCGGCAGCGGCGCCAAAAACTGATTCGCAGTTTTACGTACCTATAAAATATATAATAAAAATACTACTTAGGTAAATTTCAACTATTCACCTTTAACCAAGGTAAAAAGTTAAGACTTACAAAAATAATATATAATATATATAATATACGTATGTTTAACCGGGTAAGTTTGATCACCCGGGTCGTTATCCCCAATGACTAGTGAAATTGAAACCACGTTTAAGTTCGGATCCTGATTTGAATGTAGCAAGGATATTTTTGATGATCTATATCTACTAAAAAGGAACAACAATTAAAATTTTAATCCAAAAACGCAAAACGGGACACTAAAACTAAGGCCAAAAACCTAAATTTTACAAAATTTAACCTAATTTTTAATTTTCTTTTTAAATGTATTCTAATTGACAAAAAACAAAGTTTAAAAAAAACTAGAGTGAAAACGGAGTTAAAACGAGGGTTAACATTGAAAAACGAGAACACGAACGAAACCCGTTCTTTAGAAATACGAATTTTTACAAAATAGACCCTACGAAAATGAAATTAATTTTCCTACAAACTTTATACAAAAAGAAAATTTTATAAAAAAGATTTTTATTTTTCTGATTATTTTTCTATTTTTTATGATTGTTTAAAGATTTTAAAGAAAATAAAAGATTAAAAATACTAAACTTAAAGTAAAAATTCTAGAAAAATTTCAGAAAATAGCCTAAGCTATAACAAACCTAGGAAAAACAAGCTAAAAGTTTGAACTTATAAAATAAGCCACGAAATAAGCTAAACAGCTTATATAGCTTACAAAGTGAAAATGGGTATAAAGATTAAGTGAAAAGAAGGTATAACGGATGAGCTAATGGAGCACAATGGTTAACGCGTATGGTTTATAACTGGGAGGTCTAGGGTTCGAGTGTGGTGGGTACCCCTTTTTTGCACTTTTCTATTTTTTTTTTTACTTTTTGAAAAACTAATTACTAGAACTTATAAAGAACACAAAATTAAGCTATTTTAATAAAAGAACCTTAAGCTAAAACGAAGTAATAAGCACTAGGACAGCTTATTAATAAGCTGTCACAGAAAGTAAGCTTTTGGGCTTAATTTCACTTAAAGGCTTATAACTAGCTTATTTTAAGCTCAAATCCAAAAAGGAAAAGTGTTCTAGAAAGCTTGAGATGAGCTTATTCTATAAATAAAAAGAAAACTAACCTAGGAATGCTTTTAAACTACTGAAAATTATGATGAAACAGTCAAACTAAGAAATCTAGGAGAGAAACTTAAAACCAAGTTAAGCTATAATCCTCTAAAGGCTAAGACAGCAAATAAGCTTTTGAAAACTTAACAAACAACCTATAGACTACTTAACTAAATGAGAAAAACAAACACTATAAGCTGGAAATCAAATTTAAAAGCTTTCAACTACTACTTACTGTTTTTGGTCTTTTTGGTTTTTAAGTGACTTTTGACAACTGAATTTAAGCTAGAAATTAAGCTAGAAAATGCAAGTTAAGCTAAGTTTTATCTAAAACTACTAGAAAACTAGAACATATCCAAAATTAAGCCCTTAATTCCTATATTTGCTAGCTTAAACTTAAGCTTAAAATACCAACAGTATTAACTCTTGTTAATACTGCTGGTGCAATTGACCAAGAGGAAAGCACAAGTGCAGGGTACCTAAGAGTTGATCCTGCACTTATAAACACTCAAATGAGTGAGGCAAACAAGAGTTAAGAGCACTCAACAACTTAGATCACTCAAATCCACTTTAAGCAATTAAAACTTAAGCTACAAAATGCCCTGGTGCAGGAACATACATAATAAGCTCTAATCTTTTCATTTCTAAAATCTAACTTATAAAAACTCTTTAACTAATGACTTTAAATGAAATCTAAACTGGTTTAATGAAAAACCTAAGCTTACTTTGACTATTGGTGGTCAAAGAAGCTTAAACCAAACACCCCTTTAACTCTTGACTGGTTTTGAAAAACTTATAGGAATTAAATCTTATGATTAAAACTTAACTACCAGATAACTAGAAGCTTATAATAGCTTTAATTGACATGTTCTAACAACTGATTTAAGCTAAACTTAAGATCTAAGAGTATGCTACTATATTTTTGGTTTTTCTTAGATTTTTATGACAGAAAATTAATTACTAAGTTCTATGATACTAAAGCTAACAACAGATGTAAAATTATAACTAATAAGCACAAAGGGATGTTATAAGACTCAAATAAGCAAGAAGATAAGCTAATAAGCAAGAATAAGCAAATTATCTAATATTAAGCTAAAATTTAAGTAAAAATGAAATCTAAAGAAGAACTTACAATGGGCTTCAGCAATAACAGAAGCTAGTGCTCATAGAGCTAATCAACAAGCTCTTCTAGCTTATAAATAAGCTAGAAGTAAAATCCTTGGGATTCCTTCCATGATTGAATCCCCTTCCAAAAACCTTCCACTTAGATGCATAGGTAATTTAACTAATTATTTAAGTGAGAGTATGATTAAGGCTTATTAAGCTCAAATCAAGAGCTTATAGACTCTTGATAGCTGATTAGCTTATAGAAAGCTTATGAGACAGTTTTATTAAGAGCTTATATAAAAGAGATTTAAGAAGATTTAAAGTAAACACTGAATTTTATTAACTAGAAACCTTGATTACATTACTGAAAAGAGATTACAAAACAATTTTAAGGAAAATAAGCTAAAACAATTAAGCTAAAATTTCAAATTAAGCTACTTCTTCCTAAAAAAACTACTCTCTTGTGTGTGAGGAGTGGCCTCTATTTATAGCACTCCAAGAAGCTTCTAGGAGCTAAAATCAGTTAGACGCTCCTCTTCATTTCATCCCTTGATCATCCTTCAATGATTGAGTCAATAGTTTTGGCCGTTGGATCACAAGGTAGTCACACGGATTGCCAAGCTGGCAATCCTTGATGTGACACCTTTGTGCTACTTGTGTGAGTGATCCCAGGCAAAATTCCCACATCTCTTTGTGCTTTCTTCATAGCCACGTCACTTTGTGCTTGAGTAGACCAATTAGAGCTCTTGATATTACTGATTTGACCCTGGGTTTGTGTTTATGAGCCCTTGAATTGACTAACGCACCCCTTAATTGTGATTTGCCCTTTGATTTTTGACCCTTGGTTAAATGTAGGGGACGATGAACAGTAAAAAACTCTTCCCGCCCCTTTTATAACTGAAAAGCGGGTAATAAGTTTTAAACTTTGGGCATATGACACTTTCAGTCCTTGTCTTTGGTTTTATACCATCTTAAGTGTAAAAACCTTTATAAGGAATGGCAAAAACAGCCCTTGTGGTTTTATAAAAGAGAAATGGGCTAGGATTTTGGGCTTTTGTGTTGGGCTTTGGATCCGGGAAGGGCCCAATTAGAGGAGTGGGGAAATTGGAACCATGTTCTTTTTAGCACAGGGGTGAGTCTTTTTAGCAAAGTTTTGATGATTCACCCTTTGAGCATTGTTTCAAATAGGTTTTACCATCCTTTGATTTTGAAACTATTTTTGATGGTAATTGCAATCGACCTGTAAATGATCAAAGCTTCCACACACATAACAGGCCTTATTAAACATCTCAAAATTGCTTCCAAGTTTTTGAGACATCATATTGTTCCAATTTCTTTGATTGCCTCTTGGACTGTGAGTGTCTTGCCTATATTGCTCAACTTGTTTAACAGTTTTCCTAGCAGTTTTTTCTTGTTGTTTATATTTGACAAACTCTTTCTTAACAATAATAGGCCTAACTGTTTTCTTTTCAGTTTTAGGCTGAGACACATCCTCTTCCTCATCATATGACACCCATTCTTCAATACTTGGGGCATCATCATACTTCCTAACTATCTTAGGCTCTTCTTCACTAGACATAGCTTTACAGTTCTCAACTACAGGCTCATTAACAAACTCATCTAAACCAGTAAAAGACAAGTCAGGTGTTGGAGGCATGAAATTTCCTGTGTAGAGAGGTGAAACTGCATTATAATTTTCATAGCCTAAACCTTTCTTGCAATTGTCAACTATCTGATACTCTATGAGCTTGTTTAAACTTTTAGATGCATGTTCAAATTTATCTACATTAAGTTAAATGCCATCTTTTTTCTTTTTGAACTATTTCAAGCTTCTTCCTAAGCTCTCTAATAGTTATTTCTCCTATGTGAATTTTAAATTTTAAGCCCATAATATCTTGTAAATAAACAGACTCATTTGCTTTATAAACTTCAAGTTTTTCTTCCACTGACTCTAAACTTGTCTTATAACCTAGAACCATTAACTCAGATTTCTTTAAATCTTTTAATAGTTGATCATTTTGAGATTTAAGAAGTTCAACAGTTTCCAAACAAGATTTTGAACAAATAGAATCATTGGATACATATGAGTCAAGACTTGAAGATGAGAAAGCCATGGGTGCATAATTAGGCCCTTCCTCTGCCTGATCACTCCAGTCATATCCACCAAGACCATCACATGACACCAAAGCTGTAGAAGTAGATGTTTCCATAGGCACACTCCTTCTTGAGCTTTCCTTGTTCTTGTTGTCTTTATTTCTTGGAGCTCTGCACTCCCTAGCAAAATGTCTCCTCTTGTGGCACTTGTAGCACTCCACTTTGGACTTATCAAAACCAATAGTCTCATTGCCATTAACAGTAAGCTTCCTTCCTGTATTCTTCAAAACCTTCTTGCCCTCATAGTCAACATGGCCATTTGCCATCTCAAATCCATCTCTTCCATGTCATCTGGATGGATTTATTGCAAGTCCTCATGTACAAGTTGAGGACTATTTGGTTGACTAGCAAAGAATACACAAATAACAGCATCACTCAAGTTATTAATATTTGTAGAGTTAGCAGCATTAACTTGAGTGCTAGCAGTAGAAACTCCATGAGCAGTATTAACTGCTTCATTAGTGTTGCTAGTGTTGTTATTTGAAGATGACACAAAAGCCATGTTCTGTGTGCTTGAACTTGAGCTAGACATCCCTTTAACTTTTGGTTCATATACCTTGAGGTTGTTGTAGAGATCATTCATGCTCTCCGAATCAGCTTTATTCCTCCACACAACAGCATGTGTATTCCACTCAGGTGATAAACTTCTTAATAACTTTTTATTAACATCTTCTTGTAAAAGCTTTTCATCCAAAATCTCCAACTGACTCACAAGCTTTTGAAGCCTATCAAAAGTTTTATCAAGCATCTCTGAGCTTGGAGCAGTGAAGTTTTCATATTTATGCTTTAAGAGATTCCTTTGAGTCTTTTTTGTAGCTGCATTCCCACCAAATCTCTTTTTAACAGCTTCCAGCAACTTCTTAGCATTTTTTATAGAGTTAAACTTTAACTGATGTTCATTGGGAATGCCCATCATTAAAGTACTTCTAGCTTTCACCTCTAATCTTCTCTAAGCCTTTTCTTCAGCAGTTGTAATAGGCATCTCTGTCATAACTCCTTCCACAAATCTCTGTACATAACTCCTTCAACAATTTTTGATTTTGGCAAGTTAAACCATTTCTCTATGACTTCCTAAAGTGCATAGTCTATCATTCTGGATATATTGTTCAATCCACATCCTCCATATCTCATTAGCTCACCAGGTTTGAGGCAATGGTACATTTGGATGCAGCCACCAGTGTGCAGAATCTTTTTGACCATACTTTTTAGCAAAAACAATTCCTTCTTATTCACCTCTTCTCAACAAGATCTAGATACCACTTGTTGATCCCCACTTCCATAGATCGAATTCCTTAAGACTTGTTTAAGTTTTAGATTATCTTAATAAATCAACACAACTATAGTAGAAACTGTGTTTGAGTGTATTAAAGATTATGCGGAATCTAATCTTTAATATTAAGAAGAATTATTAATGAAATAGTAATTCGATGAACATACAATTCAACAAATAAGATCCAATATTATTAATGATAATAATACTAATACTCTCAAAGTATTAGGGTTACAAAGACCTTGAAGCTATGAATTATACGTCTAAGACTTCAAAAGATTGATAAAAGATATCAAACTCTATGCCCTAGGACCTCCTTTTATACACCAAGGAGCCCTAGTCGGCTTACAATACTTTCCTAAGTATCCATAATCTTTTCTATAAACAAATAACTTAATACATATCATATAAGCAGTACTAACAACAAACAGTACTAACTTATTAACCTCAGCAGCATTAACTTATCTCTGAGCAGTCTTAACCTTGAGCAGTACTAATATTCACTAGCAGTAGTAACTTTGTACTAGCAGTAGTAAACACTTAGCATATTTTCACTAGCAATACTAATATTCACTAGCAGTAGTAACTTTGTACTAGCAGTAGTAAACACTTAGCATATTTTCTTTGAAGTTCATGAGCAGTTTTAAATCCAGCTGAGCAGCATTAACACAAACATGAGCAGCAGTAATTCAAACAACATCAAAAAGACTTTTAATCCCAACAGAGACATATCTTCATGCATAGTGTAGTTGCTAGTAAACATCTCCAGCACATAATCCAATAATTCAAACTCAGCTGTAATCTATCACCATCTTTGTCTTGTCATTTTTTATACTTTTCTCTCTCATCACAAGGACTAACAGTGTGAAAACACAAGTTTAACAAAATCCAACACATTTTTTGAATCAAAACAGAGTAGAACCATGAATAAGCATGAATTAAACAACAAGCAATAACATGTTCAACATAACGTTTAACCAAATTAAACAACAACCATGAAATAATCTGCTAAAAGGAATTCAAAAACAAACTCAATAATCATCATCTAGGCCATTATCAATTGGGCAGTTAAACCGCTCAATCTCTTCTTCCCACTCTTGTTCTTTCCTCCATCTTTCCTCCCACTTTTGTTCGACCCTTGCTTCTTCTTGTAATGTCTCTTTAAGCTTCTTCATCTAATTGGAGGTGATGTTCCTCTTCTTTAGTGAGTGGTCCATCCCACTTTTGTTCTTGCCTACATCTTTCTTCCCACTCTTGTTGAGTCATTGCTTCTTTTTGTAATATTTGTATAAACGCTTCTTCGTCAACATTTTGTGTAACACCAACATCAGATTCGTTACCACCAGCTGAAGATTCATTACGAGCAACTCCTTCATTTACATCAAGTGTTTCATTTCCATCGGGTCTTTGAAGTGTTTCATTTCCATCAACTCTTTCATTTCCTTCAAATCTTTCCTGAAAGACCACATCTGTTAACATTACTACCATTATCACTTCCATGAAAAGATTTGAAAACACAAATATACGGTTATTACTTGTTGGCTAAAATAATGTCTGAAAAAATGGATAAGGTGAAAGTTTTTAAAAATGGAAGAGAATGTGCGCGTGTGTGTGTGTGACGAGTAGTACTTTTTGGAAAGACAAGAGGGAGAAACAATTTAAAATGAAAAATGGTACATGAAGTGTAATGACGAAACTACCCTCGATTGAATGGCACGTGAGGTCCTAAATTTGTCGTCGTTAACAAAATGGACGGGTCTCTTGCAATATTGGCTACGATGGGGACTAACGACATAATTTTCTGTAATGGGGACTAAACATGAAATTTTCAATAACCATGGAGACCAAACGTGTAATTTACACTTTGAAAAAGAGTGACTTTCTATATAAATCATGGACTTGAAATGAGAAAATAAAACCTTTTGAAAAAGAAAGAGAATCGAAAAGAGTAAATTGCAAAAATGGTCCTTGTGGTTTGGTCAAATTGCAGATTTGGTCCGTCGAATTTCGAAATTGCAAAAACATTCCGTATTTTGAAGGTTTGGTTCCACTTTTGGTCTTTGGTCGAACTAAAATGACTAAAATACCCCTCCGTTCTTTTACAAAAACCGTCCGTTAAGGGGGGTATTTTAGTCATTTTAGTTCGACCAAGGACCAAAAGTGAAGCCAAACCTTCAAAATACGGACTGTTTTTGCAATTTTGAAATTCGACGGACCAAAGCTGCAATTTGGCCAAACCACAAGGACCATTTTTGCAATTTACTCAAAGGAAAATGGAAAAGTAGGAGGTTGAAAGTGCAATTAGAACAGCCGTTTGTTTTTTTTTTTTTTCCGGCCGATGAACAGTAACCACCGGTATAAAAAAAATTTACCAAAAAAAAAATAAAATATTTGGCCGATGAACAGTAACCAACACTGTTTATTGATGAACAGTAGCCCGTTACTGTTTTTGGCATTATGTGTAATGATAAATGTGTATATAGTTAATAAAGATAACAAAAGACAAACAATTGATGTTCACTTCCGACACAGAAGAAACAAGTTCAACTACCAGCAACAAGTAAGTCATTAGATTTCAACTCAAATCCTAGATCCTATATACTTAAGGTATCCTGGATATCTTTTTTTTTTTCCATTTTTCTTGTCTATTTAAGTTGCATCTTGATCTGTCAATTCTTAAAAACATATTATTTCTTACAAACATTGAAGATGATACTTTGCATTGCTTAACTTGTTATCTTTCAATGATGCTTTTTTTATTTTCCAAAAATAAGATAATACATTGATTAGGAGATTAACAACACACCCATTAATATTTGACTTGAGTTGATAATATTGCAACTTTGGATTTTGAACTTGTAGTTTAAAGGGTATTTTGTATCTCAGACATTTGTTTTAATGTTAGGCCTTTACGCAAATATCCAAAACATATTCATTAAGTTGGTGTTTGGGATTCCTTATGCTTCTGTGTATATATAACTATTATAAGCTGCTTAAAATTTGAGTACTTCAGTAAATAATGGTGGGATTTGCTTATTTGGTTAAAAAAATGCAATAGTCACCGAAGGATAATAATTTGCTAGAACGTTTTCATCAAATCCATTTGTATAAGGTTTTAGGTTACATATGATGGTAAAATAATAATTTTATTTCATGTCATTCAAATAAGATGCTCCGTACCTAAGTATCAGAAACTGCATATATTACCACAAACTAAGCAGATCGGCAGTAGCAGCTTTGATGACACAGAACTGCTTCTACTTAGGAATAAGCAGATTAGCTGGAAAATTGAAGGAATCCCAGGCACCTCTTAAGCTAGATCTTTTGTGTCTAAAGATGCAGCTTATATGGAATGGAATGCGTATTGCTTTCTACATATAGATTTTCCTTTGAGTCTGCAGCTGCTCTAGAGTTTGCCATTAAAGTGCTAAGCAAATTACTGATTTATCCTTTTTGTTACAGGGTCCTTGCAGTTTATGTGATTCAAGATATGTCCAAGCATATGACATTTAGTTTATAACGTGATTTATGTGAATTTGAGTCAGTTATTAAACCAATGAAGAAGTGGACCGGGGGTGGCTTAATAATAGGACTTGCTTGTATTTTGCTTGTTAGCTATAGTTTTATCCAAAAGCAGCCACGAAAACAATCTTCATACGAGTTCTTCCATCCAAATGAAGAAATAACCAATTTAAGTAGTATCTCAGTAGTAACAAATGTTGAAAAGGTGCAGAAAAGGCCAGACCTAGTTAAAGTTAATGGACTTGATTATCTATTTAACTCGACTTACATGCCTAAAGAGGAAGAAGCAAAGCCGTTGTTGGCATGGGGCCAAATGCGTCTTTTGCTGTCTAGATCAGATTCTTTACCCGAGACAGCTCAAGGAATTAAAGAAGCTGCCTTGGCATGGAAAGAACTAAGATCTATAATTAGTAAAAACCGAGCCTCTAAATTTCTACATAATGAAAATGAGAGAAATTGTAGTTATTCGGTTAGTGGAGCGAATAATAGCACTTTGTTTTCTAGTAATGGCTCTATTATTCTTGAGATACCCTGTGGGCTAATTCATGATTCGTCCATTACAATTATTGCTATTCCTGATGGGAAGCAAGATGGGTTTGGAATCGAATTTGTGGGGTCAGAAGGGAAAGAGGAGCTGAACCCACCCGTTATTTTGCATTATAATGTTGTTTTACCGGGAGATAACTTCACAAAGGATCCGGTTATTGCTCAAAATACGTGGACCTATGACTTTGGATGGGGCAAAGAGGAAAGATGTCCTAATCACGGGTCTCCAAACAATGCGAAAGGTAATTTTCTTTTTATTATCATCCAAATGTGGTTAAGTGGCGTTATGTTTTTTATTTGATGTGCTTCCTTTGTCCTAGGGAAGTTATAAAATTTCCTTTTTTAGCAACCTGTTCCGGTTACATAAGCTTGCCTGTAGTCGTGAATATCACTTATTGATGCTATTAGTTTTTGTTAAAGGTGACAGTTTTGACCCATTTATCTAAATGAGTTGATCGGGTTATGATCTATCTCTAACTGGTCAAATCGGTTAAGCTAAAAAGTTTAATAAAATATAGGATAAGGTTTAAATGGATTGAGACTCAAATGCCGAAAACCTTAAAATCATTTCTAAATTGTAGCAATATAGCTTTATAATCAGGGGCGGTACCAGAAAATTCTATAAGCGGGGGCAAAATTAATGAATGCATATACATAAGGTCGGGTCTTCGACTGAATTTTTTTTTGTTCGGGTTAAACCGTAAATTTGAACCAAGAGGGTTTTAGTTTGCACTAAATTTGATCTTAGTGTGATATCCATTTCCATGCAAATACCAAATACGATTTCTTAAATTCATAAGCAAGTAAGCATAGCAATATCACTCCCAAATTTAAAAGACCTTTTCGATGTTTACGTGTTTCTTTAGTACAAGTTCACTAAAACACTTTGTATATATGGTTATTATGCAGTAAAATAAACTTAAAAAAATCACCATTAAGTATAACAAAAGAATGAGCAAAAACAAATGTACTTAATAACACAAAAAATACAGCACGCAAGAATCGAACAAAGGTCAATGAGAAAGGTAAAAGGCTGCATAACCACTACATTTTCTTTTAAAACTACGAACTCTTTCATTTTTATTACGTACTTAGATGCAAATATTAATATCATCTTCACAAATTACACTACTTGGAAAAAAGTTTGTGGGGGCAGCTGCCCACACTGCCCCCCATGTAAGACCGCCACTGTTTATAATCATGTTCAACACATTCCACATTATTCATTTATAAACTTATAATATGGATAAACAAGCTTAACAGGTTGACCCAACTTGTTCCGATACAGCTATATGTATACTACTTAACATTGCAACTTACTAGAGGATTATATTTAATCCCTGAATACCATGTGAGATACCTTACGATGTTGCTTATTTCTTCATTCGTAAACGGGAATGTTCAAACTTGATCTGCTACTGTCCACTTGACTTGCTTCCTTTTGTAATCATGTGTTTGGTATTAGTTTAAAGTATAGATTTATAGTAAATATTCTGCTTTTTATTTCAGTTGATGGGCTCGTAAAGTGTAACGAGCAACTTACTAGAAACACTATGGACGAGAATTCAAACTCTAAACATCTTAGTGTTAACAAATCGACCAATGCTTCAGATGTAAACGACCATAACCATGTGGGTTCAAACTTCCCCTTCATGGATGGGAGTTTGTTTACTGCCACAATTTGGGCTGGTGAAGAGGGCTTTCATGCCACTGTAAATGGTAGGCATGAAACATCTTTTGCGTATAGAGAGGTGAGGTATGATGAATTTCAAGCCACATTTGCTATTGTTAAATTTTAAATATTGTTGGATACTTGGATTAGATTACCCATCTAACTGTATGTTGACCATCATTGCTAAGCTTTCGGTTCCCCCAAAAGAACCACCCGTGGAAACATGAGAGTAACTGTAAATTGTGAATATGTAAAATGACTTACCAATTTTTGCAGTTTTGGTCACATTTTTCACCTTAAGTGAAACCGCTGTTTTTCCTCGAAGTAGCAAGTACAGTTGTCGAAGGTGGTAGTCTTTTAGGGGGGTCTCTAGATTTGCTATTTGGCAATGATTGTTGAGGCTTGTTTGGATATCCGATGTTATAATAATCAGTTTCGAATTTTGGCTAAATTAGTTCTGCTTCTGATCTTCTCATTATTGCCTAATTATGTATCTAATCCATTCAGGTTTTGCCACGTGTTTTGTGCACTTCTTCTTATTTGATATAATGAATAGTTTCGGGTAATCAGTTTCATAACAGCTGTAACAACTTGATCATCTAAGAGAAAAATAAAGTTACTTTTTTGTTGGCCTTTTAACCTAATTTGATAAACATCTATTCTGTTGCAAAAAGAATTTCTACTTTCTTTTTTTAAAATATGTCAAGAAGTTCCTTAAATAACCAGGATTTTCCTAACACTAATTAAATGAACATATGAATATCTGAGTATCACAGCTTCAAACATAATTATACAGTCGATATTATTATAGTGGGATTATATCTTATAATCACTTTCAGTATGCCCATCCAAACACCCCCTACTACCCAATCTTCATGAGGTAAGGGCTTAAATAAAGTTATCTATAAGTTAAGCTAGTTTCGTAATGTTGTATTAGACATAATATAAGAGTGGTAAGCCAAATTTCAATACTATTTCTACTTATGCAGAAACTTGAGCCATGGTTGGTGAGTGGGATCCAAGTGACAGGCGGTTTGCATATCATATCTGTATTGGCTAAAGGCTTGCCAGTGTCTGAAAATCTTGACATGGCTATGGATCTTGAAGACCTCAAAGCTCCATTGATATCTAACAAAAGCAAGAGACTTGTAATATTGATTGGGGTTTTCTCCTCTGGAAACAATTTTGAACGTCGGATGGCTTTGAGGAGATCTTGGATGAAATATGAAGCGGTTCGTTCTGGGGTGGTTGCAGTTCGTTTCTTTATCGGTCTTGTAAGTGGTACCTTATAATGTCCTTTACAAGTGGTACCTTAAAGTCAATTTTTTAGATCCTTTAGTTTTCTATTAATAGTCCTACTTTGACTTTAAAGTCGAACTTGTATTTTTCATGTTATAATTAACATGTTCCCTCCGTCCAAAGAAATGCAGTGGTTTATCAAAATGTTTGATTTAATATCCGAACTGATTGACTCTTTAAAGTCGAACTTGTATTTTTCCTGAGAGAGAGAGATACACACACACACACACAAAAGATAATGCAGGGTTTATCAAATTTTTGATTATTGGATTAGATTTTAATCACTACTTTCTTATCAAGGAGCGAAAATGAAGAAAAATGTTGAACAAAAATCGTTTACAAATATCAAGTAACCAGGACGAATGGCGAAAAAAGTAAAAGTGGATGAAGCTTTTCAGAAAAAGGAAACGTTGATAACTCAAAAAGGAAAGTGTTGAAACTTTTTTGTGGGTTGGAAGGGTAACTATTGTAGTGTCTTTCACTTTGACACGTACTAAGTTTGAATATAAATACGTAGTAATTGCTTACAGAAGAATACATTGGCTTAAGATTCACTTTTCTGATTGATTTCTGTTATTGCAGCACAAGAACAAGCAAGTTAATTTTGAGCTGTGGAAAGAAGCTCAGGCCTATCAAGATGTTCAGTTGATGCCCTTTGTTGATTATTACAGCCTACTAACTCTGAAAACGATCGCAATTTGCATTATGGGGGTATGTAACTTTGTATAAAATATGTGTGGAAGGAGCAAAATCCTGGGGATAATAATTTTATTTTTTAGTTTTTCTATTCTTTTATTATAGTAGCGCATCCTTTAGTTATCAAGGATGGTTTCATAGGATCCCTAGAGCTTTATGATACGAACCGGATCGATAATAGAATAAAGATAAGAAAATAAACGAGATAGATGGTTTATGTTAATGGGATAAACCGACCCCCCGATGGTTTATATTAATGAGATAAACCGACCCCCCAATTGATAAACAAAACAATACTTAATATTCATTCCACATAATGACAATTACAATCCTAATCCTCTATTTATAATAAAAGATGCCCTAGACTTATTGACTAAGAAAATATAATAAAGGAAACTATTAAATAGTTTGACTAAGAAAATGTAATAAAGGTAACTAATAAATACTAATAGGGAAATTAATAAGAAGGTTCTTATCACTTTATACTCAATGCTTCAACTTGAAATTATTCATAAGACCCTTTCTTTCATAATTTCGCAGACGAAAATCTTCCCTGCAAAGTACATAATGAAAACAGATGATGATGCGTTTGTGAGAGTTGATGAAATTCTTATCAGTCTCAAGAGCAAGAATCCAGATGGCCTCTTGTATGGAATGGTATCTCTTGAATCCAAACCACAGAGGGACAAAGATAACAAATGGTATATTAGTCCTGAGGTATAGTATCTTTCTTTACTCATAGATTGTTTTATTAAATGATGTAACAAACTAACAGTAGTGTTTGGATGTGCTTTTGCTGTTTGGAGATGTAATAAGATAATCATCTGTTAGAGTGTTTGACAAATTCTGATTATTTAAGAAAGTAATCGATAACATGACGAAAAATATTAGTTATTGCAATTACAAATCACAATAATGAGATAAGTATATTCCGTCAATTAATAAATGTCCTTATGAATACATTTTTTTCTTTTCTTTTATCCATGTGTGTGCAGGAATGGCCACATGAATCATACCCACCATGGGCACACGGTCCAGGCTATGTGATCTCCAGAGATATAGCAAAGTTTATTGTCCGAGGTCACCAAGAAAGAAACCTCAAGGTGATATTTCTTCTGTTTCGTTCACTTTTAATGATTTATTAATTTGAAATGTCGTATATAGAAGGAAACAGTGAAAGTGATGTTTTGAAGCGGGACACTGCCTGAACTGCCCTTCTTGTGTCTTCAGCTTTTCAAACTAGAAGATGTTGCTATGGGTATTTGGATCGAACAGTTCAAGAAACACGTTCGTGAAGTCCAGTACATCAACGATGATCGGTTTTACAACGCTGGGTGTGAGCCAAATTACATACTTGCACATTACCAGAATCCGAGAATGGTCTTGTGTTTGTGGGAGAAGATGCAGAAAGAACACAAGCCTGATTGCTGTGATTGAGATAATATTTCACACATTGTGTAGATTATGGTATAGTTTTGCGACATTCATATCTTTCAGACTTCCATCACCCCTCAGAGTATAATGATGTGTCGTTTAGTTCAATCTTATGTTATAGTATAGTATACGTTGTTGACTTGTGTCAACCTAAAATTAGGTTGTAGACAAGTTGAGATTTTGATACCTAGTTTCAAGGTCTGGTTACAGAGTTAAATGTAATTTTGTGATTCCTTCTCAAACTTCTTTTTTTCTTTCTGTTTTCGGATACCGAGGACCCCTTTTTTTTCTTATAAAATCCTTTTCTCGTTACGCCTTTTTTTAACGGCAGACTTTTGCAACTCATGCCACTTATCTCGCATACGTGATATGTCTCTAGTGAGACTTGATCACTCTCTCTTAGTTAATAAGCCACTCACATACTGCTGGACTTGAGGAATTCTTATGTTCAATACAAGGAACCTTTTCTCATTGTAGTAAAGAAATGTGATAATCGCTACAATTCCTTCTACATGTCCTGTTAAAAATTGTTATATAAAGCACATGACAAAAAACTTCTAGCTAGTTTTTGTTGAAACTAATTAGTTTTGACTATAAATAAACTTTGTATAAGAAATAAAAGTTTTTTTAACTTGTGCTCTAGGTGCATAAGATAAGAAGTCAGGGACCACAGAAAAGTACATATGAATCCACAAATTTTGTGGTTCCTGTGTATTTTTCTATGCCTTTCTATGAGTCTTTATGTATTGGACAAAAGAAGATAAATGTAGTAAGGTACTATTTTGGTTTTGTGGTATATTATGATGTTAACGCATACTTAATAAATGAGTAATCTACTGTGTGATAAGTCACCAAAATGTGTAACCATTATTTTTTATTTTTTATTTTTTTTTAAATTAAAAGTTAAAGTCAACTTTTTTTTGTTTTATTACAATTTTTTTTAGAAAACATAAAAAAAAAGTATAACAAAAAATATTTACATTTTTTTTAATTTTTAAAGAAAAATTGCTTAAATTTTTTTGTTATATTTTGTTTTATGTTTTCTTTTAAAATACTTAAGAAAAAAGATTTTTTAACAAAACTGTTAAAGTATTTGGATGTATTGAGACTGTTTGTTTTATGTTTTCTAAAAAAAATTGTAATAAAACAAAGTATAAATTTTTTTTAAAAAAAACAGAAAAACAATTAAAATTTTTTTTTTAAAAGTTGACTTTTACTTTGATTATACAAAATTTAAAAAAAAAAGAAAAAAAAATTAATTTAAAAAAAAACAGTTGACTTTTACTTTTACTGTACAAATTTTTTTTAAAAAAACAAAAAACTAATTTTTAAATTTTTTTTTTTAAAAAGTTGACTTTTACTTTTAAATTTTTTTGTTTTAAAAAAATAAAATAATGGTTACACATTTTTGTGACTTTTTCAAAGTAAGTTACTCATTTTGATATTTTTTTAAATAGGTTACTCATAATAGCACAAAACAAAAAGTACATTACTCATTTATAGTTTTTGTCCTTATGTATTTTTCTGTACTTTTTTTCTTCTTGTATTGTGCCCTTAGTTCACAAGTTAAAAAAACCCTACATATAATAATATCTATTTTGGTGCAGCATAAGATAAAGAGTTGACTTTGCTTTTTAATTTATAATGTCCCATTGAACTTCTGGAAAGCCATGTATCTAACAATTATTGGCCGACAATTAAAAGCCAAGTTCCTTTTTATCATTATCATCATACTACCAACTTCTCGAAAGTTCGAACACAGCCAATGGCAAGTTGTTAACAATTGATCGGGCCGCTCAACTCTCTCGGAGGCTTAAAACGAAATTTTAAGCGAGGCTTTGTTGAAAAATTGTTTATATAAAATTTATTTTAGAAATTTTTTTATGTAAAATCTTTGATTAGTTAAACCAAATATAGTATGATATTCATTTTCAATTGATAAATGAGCCAATAAATTTAGTATTTTGGTAACAATTTTGATCGTATAAAACTTTTAATTAACATTAGTTTTGAAATAATTTTTTCTAGGGCAAATTATAAAAAAGTGTAGTCAACTTATCACTTTTTTCTATTATGTGTAGGCAGTTATTTTTTTTGTAAAAAACATTTAACTTTTGAATTTCGAATATTGTGTGTATTTTGCCCACATGTAATAACCAATTTACCTTTCACGGTTAACATGTTGGTTAAAAACATAGGGGTAAAATAGTCACCCACTACACACAATAGTCGAAATTCAAAAGTTAAATGATTTATTTACAAAAAAAATAGTTGCCTACACACAATAGAAAAAAGTGGCAAGTTGACTACACTTTTTTATAATTTGCCCTTCTTTCTACGAAAGAAACTGTTACTGAAATGGTTAACATTATTTTATACCCCATATAAGTATTAGAGAAAGAGTTTAGAATTATAAATTGATTAAGTACATCAATCGGTGTAGCATATTTCACATGTATAATTTCTCTCAAAACTTTTAGTTTCATAAATTAATCTATACCGTCACTATTCGAACAATTGCTATAATATGGTTTAAAGAACTTTTAAGGTTCACACAACTATATTTTTAGCTTGTTATCATCTAGGGATTTTAAAATTTCAATGCTAAGTAGTAAACTAAAGATACATTCATATAATATAAATTAGTCAAATTATTTCTAGTGATGAAATAACTTGATCTGTAATGTATAAGAAATAATCGGTTCTAAAAGTCTCTTCGCCGGGTTTTATAGTTTTATTGTTAACATAGTCGTCATATTTTCTATTTCTACAAATCGCTCGTTTTTCTTTCAAAATTTCGTTCTAAATTCGATTTTCTTTAGCAATTTTTTTAACGGAAACTAAAACATATTTAAAAGCAAATTTTGATTAAAGAATGATACATGAGTAGATGAGAGAAAGCAAAGAGTGAAAGTATGTTTGTGGGTGTGAAAAAATAAACGTCGATTCATCAATATAAATGGTTAAATGTTTGTTATCACATGACTTATTAATTTAACGTTTGCTTACTTTTCATGCAAAAAAAAGTCTCTTAGGCCCCGTTTGGTTCGCGGAATCTTCAGGATTCTGATGGAATTGGAATCTGATTCCAATTCCATAATGTGTTTGGTTGGCAGAATGTTTAAATTCAAAATCTGAATTACATTCTTAGTGTGTTTGGTTGGCGGAATGAATGTAATGAATTAACTCAAATTCCTTTATGTGTGGAATTCAACATTCCATCATAAAACGGAAGGAAAGTTTATAATTCCATGGAATTCGATATTTTTATCATCAAAAATAAATTATTATTATTATTATTATTATTATTATTATTATAATAAACATCACTTTATTAAAATTTATAGGATTTACAAAAAATTAGAGGAGATACTATCTGAGCTCCCACTCCTTTAGCAATAGAAAATCCAATCCTATTAAAAATATGACTAGCAGCGCGGGCCCCAATATCTTGAGCCATGGAAAAATTCCGGACCCGCTTCAGTAAAGTCACCGCATCTTTCTCGAGTTCCCCAAAAGAAGAAAATGAGAAAGGGAGAAATCCGTATCCAATATCCGCACATTTAGTCATATACTTACCCCGTTTGCGCTGTGCAGCATCAGTCACCGCCCGCCCAGGAGCAAAATCAGACATCCCTGTTTGTGTCAAGGGAGAAGATCCAGTCAGATCTACACACACATCCAGACCTCCATCCCACGAGTAAAGAGGCATATGTGCTGGATGTAATTTTTTGTCATGTCCCCCATCCAGTCCGATATCAACTTCCTTACCAGTTAAATACCCGATCGAAAACAGATGTCGACAAGGGTGTCACGAACCATATTGTGACGATGCTTAATCCCGATAATCCCAGCACATGATATAGCATGATCCCCATAAATATCCTCAATAAAAACCTTTGAACAAGCTGAACAAGGCTTGGAGACAGAAAATAAGGGGACGCCTAAACGGTAACACAGAATAGAACGGTAAGTCTTACCGTTCATAATCTGTCCCAGCCCAGAAATCGGTACCACACGAAGCCAGTCTGAAGTGTGATCCTCCTTTTGAGATTGCCACAAGGCTATCTGTCGAGGCGATAAAGAATAAGAAGATTCTGCATCCTTAGTAACCCGAGTGAAATATATGTCTGCCATCTTTTTCATGAGTTTGGGGGCAGCGACCTCACTTGGATTACTTAGAAAATCAATCTCCATGGCATTGTTAAACACACACAAAGCGTCATCGAAAGTGGAGCCAAGAGCTACAATACCAACATCTCGAAGCAGTTTAGTCTGCAAAGTAGCAGACTGCAAACGTGAGGCAATAAAGGCATAATTCAAAACATCACCTGCTGAATAAATGCCAAGCCCCCCAAATGCAAAGGGTAAAGTAGCGAGTCTCCACTTCCAGTCCCCAAACCCCGATCCAGAAGCCATGACAATACGCTCCAAGGCAGAACGAAGAGCCATGTCAAAAGAAAGTTGAGCCAACTCAAAGACACTAGGGGGCATGTGGGCATAGTAAAATATAGTTTAGAAACCCCCTCACACGCCCAAATGAGAAGCAACTCACATTGAGGATCATTAATCTTGGCAACCGCATCCAAAAGCCCAATGGTTTTAGATACTCTCTTCATAACAAGCGCACTACCAAAATCAACATCCATACTAACAGACCCACCCAATAACTTAACCCCATGCAAGGGCCGAGAAATATTATGTGGGAAAATACCTTCCAATCTGCTCCTGGGGTCTTCCTTGGGCCAGAAAAGCTCAGTTTTGTCAACGTTAAGATGCAATCCATAACGCGGACCATCCTCCATAATTAATTCTAAAACTTTACCTACAACCAAAGTATCCCCAACAATAGTGTCATCGTCAAGATACCAAGCCTGAAGACAAAGATTAAAGGAGTCTCTGATCTACAAATCAGGGGATGTAGCACTAAGGAAAACAAAAGAGGGCCAAGAGGATCACCCTGCTGTACCCCTTGGCATGACCACAAGAAGTGCTCTCTGTAGTACAATCTGGCAGGGCTAGAGTAGCAGAACTCTACCCAACGAGAGATAGCAGGACATCGTACACGGACTTCTTCTAACATAACCGTCCGGTCTACCAGATTAAAGGCATTTTGAAAGTCCACCAAAAGCATTGAAAGACCAACATCATCCCCACGATCCTCAACCAAATGATTAACTGCATGAAGAATAGCCTTACCCCCTCCTGGAACCCCAACACCAAACTGCAGACCATCCAAATAACCATCCAAAGAATGACCAATCATAGTGGCACTAACCTTGGAGACCAGACGCCTCCAGATAGTACCAACAGCTATAGGACGAATACCACCACCTGGCTTAACAAGCGGTGTAAGAGGGGCACTAGCAATATACCCACCCAGCACCGTAGGGCAGTTCCCTTCAAGAAAGAGATTCACCACTTGGGTGATAGAAGAGACCAACTCATTAGAAATAGCAATAGTCGCTCCGCTCAAGCAATCCATCACGTCCACATGACGTACCTCGGGGAAAACTCTTGATCCTGTCCAGAACCACATCCTGAGATGCAATGAGGGGATGGTGGTCAATATGTGAATCTGGCAGGGATGGAGCAGACATAAAAGGGTGTTTAGTCTTTAATTCCTGGAGAGTAGCATCGTTATAAGGGGCCACACCCGAGGATGAAAGAACCCTCACAGCAGCAGTATAGTGGCCATCACAAATTTTCCTCTTACATTGCTTGAGGTTTCGCTCAGTCAAATCAAGGTCTTCCACATCCAAATCCAACATAGGGGGAGCATATTCGGCTAAGGTCTCCCTCACAAGCTGCAAACTACCGCCAGGCACGCCCCAAGATCGAATGGCATTGGTGATACTCTCTTCCTGGCGTCGACGTTTATTAGCAGACTTGCACTCCAAATTACTCCTCGGGCTAAAGGTTTTAAGGAGACAAAGAGGCAAGACTAACAAACTAACCCAGCAAGCAATATCATCAGGCTTGCAAATTACCTTATCAAGCGCTCCTTTCAAGACCCGAGAGAACCCCAAACGACACTTGGGAGGGATAGATTTGACCGTGTGCAACCCTTTGGCGAACAAGCGATCAAGAACGGATAAAGTAAAGCCATCAGGTTGGGCTTGCAACAAGTCATAAACATGGTTAAGCTGGGAACGAGAGGGAACAGGGGGTTTTATAAGGTCATGGAGCACTAAACGAACAATACCATCACCATTATCAGGGGGTGGCACAATTTCAGAACCATGACGACACTTAGCATGTATAGCGTGGGTTTTTGAAGCAAACACCACATAACCAAATCCCCATTCGTTTAAAAGTAACCTCAGTCCTCTCAAAAACACCCAAGTCGGTGAGAAAAGCATGCTTAGTGATAGCTTGTGCCTCACCCTTACAATGTCTGTCGCGTAGATGAGTGATCAAATAAGTCTTGGTAAGCCCATTACCACTACCGTCATGACACCCACTAAGACCCGCAAAAGGGCAATGGAATTTCACAATAGCCATGTAGCAATACAACCGCAAACCAAGAACAAATTGTTATTATTTTGTTTATTATTTTTTTATTTTTTAGATTAGCCGCATCCGAAACAGGTTGAAAACCTCGGGTATGGAACGAAATTTTCCGAAGCAGGCACCACCACAGTTACGAAGCCGAACCAAGAAAGGACAACCCAATCATATAGCCGATGAGAACATGATGCTTAACCCTTACAACTGACTAAACAGACGCAGCAAACAGAAATATTCGATTATTATTAATCTATTTATTTAATTTAAAAATTATAATATTTATAAAAAAATATATTATAATTATTACAATATTTATTGTTAAATCTATATATTAATTATTATTAATATAATCTATATAATATGTTTTTTTCATTCTCATTTTTTTTTTCAACCAAACCACCGCGATTAATTTCACAAAGTTTCAATTCCGTCAGTTTCCAATTATTAACATTTCCCAATTCTCTTTAACATTCAAATTCTTTACATTTCCAAATCCTAAACACATTCCAATTCCACCAAAAATATTCTGCGAACCAAACGGCACTTTATATATCTAAGCTTAAATTTTTTCAACTCATAGGATTGAAAAGTGACAAGTAGAAACAAAAAGAGGCCCAAACTTTAACATTTATCGGTTAATTGGGTCTTTGAATAATCGGATCTTAAAAGATGACAGGAAAAAAAAAAACATGTGACCGACATTATATATATAAACAAAGTCATAGAAAATCTGATGCCTTTAAAAAATTAAGAGCTAAGCTTTACCCTTAAGCCGCCAGTGACAATCAATCTATGTTAGATACTCCTTATTGAACACCATTTGATACGAAAATTAATATTTACAAAGTATTGTGTAGAGATTTAAGTATGATCATACGTTTAATGACTGGCTTTAAGCCTTTGATCCCTTTGTTTTTATAAATATAGAAGATAGTTATATTTTATTTAGAATAGTGGAAGATCGTCATCAACCACCAGGATTGATGAACAAGCAAAGTATCACATTGACTTTATTAAAGTATTCACATTTTCTAATGTTTATAACCAGAGTTCTCTTTTTCTTTTCGTTAACAAAGTGTGTTTTGTTGAGAATTGCTTAATCTTCCATAATTCAGTAATGATCGGATGACGATAATATATAATAGTAGGAGGTAGACGGTAGTAAATCGTTTATTAAGTGTATGAATTATTGTTAAATATAACATTCACGTATGTCAAGAAAAATTAAATAATTACTCGTCTCATACAAGATGAATAGTAGGATGTATCACATGTGATATAACACAAAGAGATAATTCCATACATACTCAAACTAAACATCAAAATGCCATATATACCCAAAATACATGTTTTGAATGAATGATGTACAATGCATTTAAAACATGTTTTAGGTAAATATGTCATTATGATGTTTTATGTCGGTATATATAGAATTGACCCAACACAAATATGTAAATTTGAACACTTAACATGCTACGTAAAATGAACATAAGTATTTGTATATCCAACCATATATCACATATACTATTTGAACCTCTAAATCAATACGTATCTTCACATAAGTTAATGAAAATAGAATTATTTTTTTATTGTTTTATTTGGCATTTGTTAAAAAAGAGGGTGTCGGTGTTTTGCACTTGCAGGGGTGTTTGGGGTTGCGTTTTCACTTTGATTATTTGCTTATCAAGTTTCAAAAATTGCTTATTTGTTGTGGTGCGGTGAGAATAGTGTTGCACGTTTATACATTGTAGGCGAAGAAGTACAGGATGAAGTGAGATCTTTTAAAGTTCAATCTGAACATGATATGTCATGTTAGTGTTATTTTGATTGAAAATTTAAAATTTAAGTAAAATAGAAATAACACATTACAGGTTCGCATATTTTCTTTTCTCACATAATCATCAACATGACTTATTCATATTTAAAGTAAACTATAAGACATAAATCTTTTAAAAGTAACAATAATAATTACCTTCATCTCAAACTCGTTAAATGTATGTCTTTAAATTGGTCCAACAGTAATAAACTTTATTTACCTGGCCTAGATACGAAATTTTATATATGTTTATAAGTAATTGTTAAGAAGAATTGAAAAAAGAATAGATGTTAAGTCTTTTTTATTGCATCAAGTTGGTTGTAAGTAGAGGTGGCAAAATAGATGGGTTGGGTTGGGTTGGGTCATGGGTCTAGATGGGTTTGGGTCTAGATATGGGGTTCTTTTTAGAAACTGATCTAAGATGGGTTTGGGTCTAGATGAGTCGGGTCTAGATGGGTTGGTTCCGGGTCTAGATGGGTTTGGTACCTTATTATTTTTTTTACATTTGTTGTCCGTTTTCAACCGTTTTCGATCTATTTCGACCGTTTTCGTCCATTTTGACATTTCGACCGCTTTCGACCGATTTCCACCGTTTTCGCCGATCGATTTTGACCGTTTTCAATCGATTTCGACCGTTTTTCACTGTTTTCGACCGATTTCCACCGATTTCGACCGTTTTAGACCGATTTCCAACGTTTTCAACCGATTTTGACCGTTTTTGACCGATTTTGATCATTTTCGACCAATTGTCCTTTTTCCACCGATTTTCGACCATTTCACTGTTTCAACCGTTTGTCAACAACTGATTTCCACCGTTTTGACCAGATTTTTTGACCGATTTGACACGGTTTCAACGATTTCTTTCGACCATTCTAAGACCGATTTTGATCGTTTATTCTGACTGATTTGAACTGTATTTTCGACCGAATATACCACCGGTTTCCGACCGCTTTTGGCAATTACGACTGTTTTTGACACGATTCCAATCGAAAGTACTTGATATCAATTTCAAAACGGTCAAAATTGATCGAATAAAAATTTTATAAAGTTGAAATTCGATCGAAAATCAGTCAAAATGGTCAAAAACGGAAAAATCGATCGAAGACGTACGAAAATGATCGAAATCGGTCAAAAACGGTCAAAGATCTATCAACATCGGTTGAAATGGTCAAAAATGTCGAAAATGGTCAAAATCTGTGAGACCCACCAAAAAATGCGGAATATATTCGGTCATTGGGCTCATGGGGGTACCAAGTCATCAATAGCAAGACTCTAGGATTACAAGTCACAACAAAACATGAAAAGAGTCGTCCATTGACGGTGCTTGACAAAAATCAGAGTTATACGCGGACCACATTTACACAGTACCATACATGACATAAGTTAACCACGACTGACAACGACAAGTTTTTAAAGTCACATGACTTGACCACAAGCACCATTTTTTACAAACAACACAAGAACGCCCATAACCGCTTTGAATCCATCGAGCTTCCTACCTTCAAGAGTATAAGCATTATTACCTGAGATTTAAAACATGAGAAAAACGTCAACAAAAGTTGAGTAGAATAACATAGTTTTTAAATAAATGTTCATAGGTAACCAGGAACACAAGTTTAACAATTTCCTGGAGGGGGGGGGATAAATCAATGTATTATTGGCACTAAGTACATACACTGAAACCTTAACTCATGAACCCCGAAACCTTAACTCATGAGCCCCTAATGTAAGGTATTCTGCAACTACCTCAAGTATCTCAAATGTAAATGCGTCACAGGCTATACAAACCATAATCATGACAGACGGGGATAGTCAGTCCCGATGGATCCACCCATAACATTCGCGCACACTAACGTGATTTAACAGTTCATGATTTCCGGGGCAAACAACTAGCAGAAAGGGACTTAGGCAATAATAATTTCAGGTAGCATACAGTTTGGTAAAAATCAATGCTTGTGTTCCAATCATGTAATCTCACCCCGCAATTAAAAACAATTATCAATGGAAAAAGGGGCTATGTACTCACCGTTAGCAAAGAGATGAAAATGATCAAAGAAATCAAGAAGAAGCTCGAAGCACCACAACTTAATGACCTAAGTAGGAAAAACATGTGTGTCACTACGACGCCATCATGAAATACTTAACTCATGAATGAAAATATATGTAATTATCATGATAATTATGTTGGAGTTTTCAACTCTATGTTTATGTCAAAATGAAACTCAACATGAAAGGAATATAAAATAAAATATTATTTTCATTCGTACTTCAAGTAATCTTGCAAAAATTTGCTTTTATAAAAGTTACGGATCATGGTATGTGCAAAGGCTTGCAAGTCGCGCGCGAACTAAACCAACACTTAATTTTCATCACTTAGACCCCTACCTACTGTATTACAAGGGTAATATGACTCAACTCATGATTAAGGTATCATTGCCCACTCATCGGCCCTATTTTAAACTCTTTTTCACCCGAAAGTTATGAATAAACCAAAATTCTGGAATACCTTGCCTTGATCGAGTCATAACTCAAAATGTACAAAGGCTACAGGTAGGAGGCTTTTACCATTTGAAAGCTCTACTCTTTACCTATCCAAAAAGTCCAGCCACACCTTTTAAACTTTTACCAATCAACGGGAAATCCAATTTTAGTAACCGACTACAATTTGGGCTTTTGAAACGTTAATTTGGCATTTGCCGTTTTAGTCATAACTAATTTTCCATAATAGCTTTTAATGTGATTCCAAAGAGAGGAGTTCTATTTTAAGTTAGCCTACTGGGAGGAATTATAAAATTACCCATTTTCACCTTTTAACCCAAGACTTCTTACACGTTTTTTTTGACCATATGGTTTCCGGTTTTTTTGACCTTTTAGTAACGCGCGACGCCGCCATTTGTATACTCATCCGGACACTTCCATTGAGCATCCAACTCACCACATACACTATACATCAGTAGGTATTCATTTTTAAAGAGAAATGGACCTGTAGAGTTTAGAAAAATTGGCATGACTATCCAATACAGCACTAATTTCCATGTGTTTTCTAAGCCTAAAGTCATACCCATCTCGCTCTAAATCAAACACCAAGCCACTACAAAGCCACAAACTCATACCATGATCAAATGACATCAACTCTATTCTGTAGGTGTCGGATCATAAAGAATTCAATTTTATTTACAAAAATTAAGACTCAAATAAACTACAATCAATGTATATACATGAAATGAGAAAATTAAATCAAGAAAGGGGTCTAAAAGTGTACCAATCAAGAAGCAAAATTAGGAACCAAGATTAAAACCCAAAACCCCTATGGGTTTGAGCTTTGGCCGCGGCTAGAGGTCCCAAAAACACCCAACAAATATTTTTTTTTTGTAAAAGTCCAAACCTCACACTTTCAATCACCTCCTAGCTTATGATTAACCCCATTAAAGCTTCTTTTATCATCAAAAATCTTCAAGAATCATCAAAATTAAAAAGTCTTGCATGTGATGATTGATTTATACCATTGGAATGAGGGTGATGCAAGGATTAAGATGGTGTAATTTGTTTATTGATTTGTGAAAGAAAATTAAAGAAAGTGGGTGTGTTTGTGATGGTGGTGGCGTGTAATTGAGAGGGAGAAGAAGCAGGTATTATTTTTTTTTGTATTGAAACTGTGTGAGAAAAATGGGTGAAAGGATATATGTAAAAGTGTAAATAACTTAAGGTGGTAAAAAAAATAAGATATGTATTGTTGTTGGTGTATGTTGGACCGGCCCCAAAAGAAGAAAAAAAGAAAATATGGCAAAGTTTTATAAAACTTGAATTTACTTAAAGTTTTCATAATTTAATTTAGCTCCTAGCCCGACACTTTTGGTAAAAACGTAAATTAAGTCAAAAATGACGAAACTCACGGAAACATGGAAAATCATGAAAAATGAAATAAAATCTCATTCGGGATAATTTTGTGGACACGTGGCTTCCTTGATCAAAAGAAATGGATAAATGAAATCGAGACGGTGAAAAATGACAATATTTACTGTCATGGCAAGTAAAAATAATATAAAACTATTATTTTATGAAACGAGCAATAAATCTGAATAAAATATTACCTTCAGAAAATACGAGTTCTCACAGTCGACCCTCCAAAAGGAACTCTGGTCCCTCAGAGTTCAACCGGAGACGAATGATGGATAAGCATGAATAGATGAGGATACTTGGCCTTGAACTGGTCTTCTCGTTCCCAAGTGAATTCAGCACCACGGCGAGAGTCCCAACGGACTTTGACGATTGGAATCCAACTACGCTTTAACTTCTTGATTTGCCTATCCACGATTTCGACGGGCTCCTCTATGAAATACACCTTGTCGTTCACCCGTATCTCTTCTAATGGTATTTGAATGTCCGACTCCGCCAAACACTTCTTAAGATTAGATACATGGAACACATCATGGATACAACTCAACTCTTGCGGCAATCTCAACCGATATGCCACTGGACCGATGCGCTCGACAATCTCAAAAGGTCCAACGAAACGAGGTGCTAACTTTCCTCTTTTACCAAATCGCACAACTCCTTTCCAAGGGGATACTCGCAATAGTACTCGATCTCCAACTTGAAACTCAAGAGGTTTTTGCCTCCTATCGGCATAACACTTTTGACGGCTTCTAGCTGTCTTTAACCTTTCTCTAATTTGCACAATCTTTTCAGTAGTCTCTTGTACTAACTCAGGCCCGATTAATTGACTTTCACCGACCTCATTCCATATCACTGGTGATCTACACTTACGGCCATACAATGCCTCGAATGGTGAACACTTGATGCTCTTGTGATAACTGTTATTATAGGAAAATTCAACCAACGGAAGGTGAGTATCCCAACTGCCACCAGCATGTCTTCCAATGTTTGAATGGTACGCTCACTCTGGCCATCCGTCTCAGGATGATATGCAGTACTCATAAACACCTGCGTACCCAACGCCTTCTGTAGAACTTGCCAAAAATGAGATGCAAACCTACCGTCACGATCGGAGATAATGGAAACTGGAACCCCATGCTTGGTTACTATTTCATTGATGTAAATACGCGCTAGCTTCTCTGTTTTGTAATCTTCACGAATCGGCAGGAAGTGAGCAGATTTGGTCAACCTATCCACAATGACCCAAATCGCATCATAGCCACTACTGCTTCTCGGTAACTTAACCACTAAATCCATGGTTATCTTTTCCCATTTCCATTCAGGGATTTCTGGTTGTTGGAGCAGACCTGAAGGTTTCTGGTGTTCGGCCTTCACCTTTAGACAAGTTAAACATCTATTAACATACTCAGCTATATCTCTTCTCATACCTGGCCACCAATATACATCACGCAAATCATAGTACATCTTATCCGCACCAGGATGTACTGAATATCTTGAAGCATGAGCTTCGTCCATGATTACCTTCCTCAAACCTCCAGTAGAGGGCACCCAAATTCTACCAACAAAGTGGATTGCTCCATTTTCTTTACTTTCAAATTGAGCATCTAATCCGTGCAACCTCTCGGTGGGAGACTTAAGATCCTTTGCAGCTTCTCTCTGAGCTTCTAAAATTCTGGCTTTGAGGTTAGACTGAATGGTTATACTCATTGCACGCACTCTTCTAGGCTTAAGCCTTTCCTTTCTACTCAAGGCATCAGCTACTACGTTTTCTTTTCCCGGATAGATATGTAATTTCACACACATAGTCACTAAGAAGTTCCAACCATCCGCCTTGCGCATATTCAAGTCCTTTTGGTCAAAGATGTACTGGAGACTCTGGTGATCCGTGTAGATGACACTTTTTGTCCCGTAGAGGTAGTGTCTCCAGATTTTCAATGCGAATACCACCGCACCCAATTCCAGGTCATGCGTGGTATAATTTTTCTCATGGATTTTTAACTGCCGCGAGGCATAGGCAATGACCTTACCTCGTTGCATTAGTACACAGCCAAAACCTTGGTGAGACGCATCACAATAGACCACAAAGTCGTTTGGTCCATCAGGAAGCGTTAACACCGGACATTGCACAACTTTCTCCTTCAAATCGAAAGGCCTTCTCTTGATCTTCACCCCATACATAATCTTTATTCTTATGAGTCAACAGGGTTAACGGTTTGGCTATCTTGGAGAAATTTTCAATGAATCTGCGGTAATACCCCGCTAACCCTAGGAAAGAACGGATTTCAGTCGGCGACTCGGGAGCTTTCCGAGTTTTATAACATGCTCAACTCTACTTGGGTCTACGTGGATACCTTCCCTGATTAACACATAACCCAAAAACTGTGACTTCTTTTCAACCAGAATTCACACTTAGAGAATTTAGCGAAGAGCTTCTCTTTTTTAAGGAGTCCTAAAATGGTTCTTAAATGATGCTCATGATCCTTTTCAGACATAGAATAAATGAGGATATCGTCAATAAAGACGATGACAAATTTATCAAGTAGGGTTGCAGACCACGTTCATCCAAATCGATAAATAGGCAGGGAGCACAGGTTAAGACCAACGGCATAACGGTATATCAAATGACCATAACGGGTTTGACGCGTTATTAGGAATTGTCATCCTCATGAACCCGTAACAGGTGATAGCCTGATCGCAGTCTACTGGAAAAGCAACAAGCACCTTGCAACTGGTCAAACAAATCATCAATCCGAGGGAGAGGGTAACGGTTCTTAATGGTCAACTTCTTCAAACTCCCAAAATCAATACACATTCTCATGGTCACCATCTTTCTATTTTAACGAAAAGCACAGGAGGCACCCCTATGCGAACTACTTGCCTAATTAAACTTTTTTCTTGCAATTCCCGAGTTGGTTAGATAATTCATTCATGTTCAGACGACTAGACGGAGGGTGCCTAGCAACAGGTAAAGCACCCGGGAAAGAGCAATGCGAAACTCACTTCACGAATAGGTTGTGCAAGCGTATAACCAAGCCGGAACACCTCAGGGAATTCAACGCACAACAAGAATGTCATCAAGTCTTTTCGCACCAAGCCTTGAAACATAAAAGAATATTGGAATATACATCCGGCCATTCGCCATAAATTTCTAGAACAGTGACCATCATAGGAGAAGGGATACGCACGATTCTAATCATAAAAAAACAAATAATGGAGGCATGATGGTGAGCTAACCAGTCCATGCCGACAATAACATCAAAACTGCCTAAGCGAGTCGGGAGCAGGTCGATTTTAAACACATGATTAAGCAACTCTAAGGTACAGCCACGCAATACGGTATTGGTACTTACAATCTTCCCATCGGCTAATTCTACTTCGTAACTAGAGCCTAAGGCTACTGGGTTGATATCAATAAATGGGGTATAGTCTGAGGACACAAAACTCCTTTCAGCACCAGAATCAAATAAAACATTTGCAAAATGGTCATTAAGGAGGAACGTACCCGTTACAACTTTTGGGTCCTGAGCAGCATTTTCCACCACTTGGTACGCTCTACCTCGAGCTCTGTTATTCTGCACATTCCCAGCCTTTGGACAGTTGTTCCTGGTATGTCCCTTGCCACCACATCCCCAACATTCCACTTCTTGTGGTCGACCATCGACCATTCTAACCCTACAGTCCTTTTCTTCATGACCACGCTTTCGACACCTAGCACACATCTTGGCACATGCACCCACGTGGTGCCAATTACACTTGTCACAATACGGGTGGGGACCTGTATATCCTTTGCGATCAGTGGGGCCAACAGGAGCAGCCGCATAAACTTTGGTGGTTTCATGCCTCTTGTTGGAAGGTTGCTGATTGTTTCGGTTACGGTTGTTGTCTCCTTGGTTGTTTCGGCGGTTATCATCCCATTTCCTTTTTCCACCATCACCAGACCTAGATGCCTTACCCTGCACTGATTGCTCCACCAACTCACGTGCCATGTTAACTGCATCATGCAAAGAGGAGGGTTTGGATGAAGTGATGTTTCCCTTAATCCTTTCAGGAAAACCTTTGATGAACTTCTTGATTTTCTTGTTCTCAGTAGGGACCAATTCGGGGCACATCAAGGAAAGTTCATGAAATCGGTTGATGTAGGTCTCAATGTCATCTCCTTTCAAGGTCAGGTTCCATAATTCCTGTTCCATTTTCTGAATTTCCGTGTCTGGGCAGTACTCGGTAGTCATCATCTCTTTAAATTCAGTCCATGGAATCTTGTTCGCATTCTCGAGACCCAAAGTACGAATGTTCCCATTCCACCAAGTGAGGGCACGACCCTCGAATGTGCTGGCTGCATACACCACTTTATCCTGTTCAGCACACTTGCAAGTCCCAAACACTTGCTCCATCTTTTCCATCCATCGAGTTAACCCCACCACACCCTCCGTACCGTTAAAAGAGTGTGGTTTACCACTCATAAATGTCTTATGCGAGCAACCACCAGTACAAGATGATCCTTCAGAGTTTGACGAGGGAACTCGTTTCTTCTCATGATCCTCGATTGCCTGAGCCACACGATCGGCAATAATCCCAGAAATTAACAGTTCATGATACCGGGCATATTGGGTTCAAGCTACTTAAGCAAAACGTAATCAATATATAAAATGTCCACTTGCGTTCAATTATAAAACAAAGCATGTTTCTCACCCCAAAACTTGTAAATCAATATAATTGTAAAAACTTGGGGCTATGAACTCACCTCGAGTGGGTGAATCGATATTATAAATCACAACTGAAAATGCGTCACAAATACGCCGAACGCAACCTAAATAATTATAGGTCGTATAAGTACTAAGTACTATGAATAGCTAACACCACATATAATCCTATATAGCTCATCACCATCTATTTTTAATTTAGAAATCATGGTTATAAGGTAAAAACGTTTATAATTATCGTTTTAGTAAATAAAGCGTAACTTTCCCGTTTTAAATCCGCTTCGCGTGTTTCTTACGTCCACGTCTTCGTATTAAGATGATATATAAAAATATCTTTTATAAACTTTAATTATCGTAAACGTCGTATTTTATTCGTTTTAACTCCATTTTTAGTAATTCTTTCGAGCGCATTCTCTAATTAAATGTTCTATTTATTTATGATGTTTTTCTAAAATAAAGTCCCTGATAAACAGTAACTTTTTATAAAAGTATTAATTATCGTAAAACTTGTAATTAGTGTATCTCCTTCGTTATAAGTCGGTTTTTCGAGTTCTTTATATATTTGGAAACGTCATGAGATGTAGAATTTTTATAAAATATAAAACCCATGCTTAAATTTTCAGACCAAAACAACCCCTTTTGAATATTTTGTAAAAATATGTTTTAAGTTGATTTTTATAACTTTTTAGCTTAATAATATTGTTACAAGTCCTTTGCCATATCTTATACCCTATGTCTTACACATAATAATGTCCATTAGTCCATCATATTTACAAGAGTCCATGGTAACAAGTTCTTAACAACCTTTTAAATCATAAACTTTATTAAGTAACTTTTGATCACAAGTTTATACTTATACTTTTTACACTTAAACCAACATGATACCATGCTTATATTTCCATTATTCCATGATATTACTAATCTCATAACATATGTAAAAGTGTATAAAATCATAATCATAAGTAAAAATACATTTTACATGTTCAAAAGTGTCCTAAATGGTGATTTGCTACATAGAAAGTATAATAATTATCTAATACTTACTTGACGTAAACATTAATTAGTTTGACGCCCGTTTACGTTGAATGATTATATTTAACTTACGCGATTTAACCAAATGACGCAAAATAAAAGCGAACGCGTAAAAGTCCAAAATAAATAGTTGAATTGTCGAAGTCGTAAAAGATGTGAAAATGTGGGTTGTCACATTGAGCATCCATTATCTTTTATCCATTCATCCGATTCTAGTTTGACTTTTAAGTGTACCTAAAATCATAAGAGAACTCAAGCATTTGGTCTCCAATATCTCATGGGTCCATTAGCGTTATACATGCCTTTTGGTTGGTTTATGTATGGACCTGGTGGACAAGATCCCCAAGGGCCAAATTTAGGGGGTTAGAATTGATATCCTTATTGTGTTGAATAGTTCCAACCGACTTGGTGATAGTTACTCTTAGGATATAAGGTGTTATGTCTCTTATGCGGCGTTTTAGGACATGTTTGGATTTTACTTCTCCCTAGACCTTGACCAAGTTTCAAAGCTGGTGTTTGTTTTACATTGTTTACAATAGTGTTTGGAGAAGGTTTCTTAGTTATTTGTACTATACTAGTTCTTTTTATTACGTTTGAGTTGAAAATTTTAAAATCCTCTGCAGAGGGTTGGTTCCCTATGATTGAACTGGCCGGTTCTCTTGCAAAGGGAACTGGCTCCACCAGTTCTACAGTAGACGTTTTGTCGTCTACTTGACCAAAATTTTCCATTTTTATTTTGCTAGTAGAAGCTATACCCTCTGTGAATCCTAGCCCATGTTTATCTTTTTGTGATCTTTAGTTTTCAATCATTTCTTGCAAGAAGTAACTACTACTTTTGAAACTAGTTAGTTTTAAAGATAGTGAGTTTACTTTAGATCAAAGGTCAACACAAGATTTACATTTGACACTAACTTCTTTGTTTCTTTCTAGTTGTTCTAGTCTTTTCCTAAGATCACAAACCTTGTTATTTAATAACCTATTTTTAGCCTTTAGGTGTTTGTTTTTGTTGATTATCCTAAGACTAATCTTGCATAACTTGATATACTCATTTTGTAATGACTCGCTATCTAAGGATGAACTACTATAGTAAAGAGTATCGGAGAGTACCTCATTGTTGTCAAGCGCCATGAGACAAATCTCATCCCTCTTGGATTCGTCTTCTCCATCACTTTCACTCCAACATCCTCCAACGAACGCTTTTTGGTCGTTAAAGGAGTGTTTCAGACAATCACTTATGAAATGATTTGGATCATCACACTTAAAGCATCTTCGATATTCCTTTCCTTTCTTCTCTTTCTTTATTTTCCGGAAACTCTTCTTGTCATCATGAGGTTGACGAACGAATTTCCTACTTCTCAAAGAATTCCTTGAAATCTCTTAAGGCCATGCCATACTCTTCATCACTTCCCGAACATGACTCCTCTTCATCACTTGATACTTTCCTTGCTTTTAGATCAAGATATTTGTACTTTTCCTTCTTGATCTTAGAAGCTTCCGAGTCCTTCTCAAGCACTACCTCATAGACTTTTAGGTTGCCAATGAGTTCGTCCAGAGGTAGTGTTGATAAGTCCTTGGATTCTTCTTTTGGCGTCACCTTTGGACGCCACTTAGTAGGGAGAGCCCTCAAGAATTTCCTAACATGATAACGACTTGAAAAAGATTCATCAAGTGCTTTTAAAGATGTAATAATAATATTAAATCTAGCAAATGCACAATCAATGGTTTCATCAACGGAAATCACAAATTCTTCATATTTTTGAACAAACAAATCTATCTTATTATCTTTAACTTGTTTGTTACCTTGATGAGTAATTATAAGAGAGTTCCAAACATCTTTAGCGGTTTTACACATGAATATTCCTTCATAGTCCTTTTTAGGTAAAGCATTGTATAATACCATTTCAGCCTCATCATTTTTAAAAATTATTTTCTTATGAGTTTCTTCAAATTTTTCATAACTTCATCCTTTCCGGTATCCTTATTTTTAATGGTAGTTTTATAATCATCATAAACTATGATATGTCAAAGACAATATCCTTAGACTTCACATAAGTTTCAAAATGATTTTTCCAATATATAAAGCAATTAGCCTCAAAGAGAGGTGGTCTTTGCATAGATTGACCCTCTTTGTAGTTTTTTCCGAATCCATTATCGTTTAAAGATTTAAAATACAATATATTTTAAAAACTTTGGTAACCTGGCTCTTGCTGCCAATTGTGGAAAACTAGAAGGGGAGGTTGAATAGTTTTACCGTTTAAAATTATCTTTTTGAAAATTAGTTTTGAAATTATGTGAAGTTTGACGATATTGATGTTTGTATGATTTATAAAGTAAGTAAAGAATGCAAGAATAGAAAGTAGAGAGCAAGAAAGATAAAACCGGGACATAAGCGTTTATAGTGGTTCGACTACAAGGACACCTTCCTTTCCCTACTCCACTCCCCGAGTTACCTACTCGAGAGTTCGTAAACACTAGTCACCAATCTCATTTAACCGGCGGAGAAGCCTAACAACGTCGCTTACACCTTTTTAACGGTACAAAGCTAAATACCATATTCTAACAAAGATAGAATCAACCCGATGCAATTACACTTATTTTACAAGGATTATGAATAAAACTACAACAACTAAATGATATACATGACACAACAAAGTGATCTTGAGATGATGGAGATGCGAAACAAGGTTGATTAAACTTGATTGTCTCGTATGCTATTTCGGCAATTTCTTCTACAAAGAGAATTACCTACAAATGATGTATGAAACTATCTAGAACTGAAAAAGAGAGAATGATCAGATTTTAAGAGAGATGAGAATGATAAGGGTGAGAAAAACATGAGAAATGGCTTGTTATTTATAGGCCTAATCTGGTACTGTAGCATGGTTCCATATCCATAAGGGAACTGGCCAATATAGGCCAATGGAACCAGATTACCTTGTAGCCCGGTTCTAGGTGGTTCCTTTTACCAAATGAAATCGCATAGTGTAAAATGATGGAACCGGCAACCTAACATACAATCCGAATTTTAGATTGTCAAATCTTGAAATATCATGTGTAATCTTGGTAGATTTGCCTAAGATATGGTAAGATGATTATGTCATCAATGATGTAAGGAATTACAAATATTAAAAGTCTAAGATCTGAAATATATATGGGTTCTAGATTTTTACTTGTAATGATTTTATGAATTGTTATTGACAAAACATAAGAAGATTGTAAGATAGAAATAAACGTTTTTACCGGTTTATTTGTATTAACAAGATATTTCATATGTAAGCTTGTCGTTATATTAAATGTTGTCGGATGTTCTTGGCATTTGCTTTTTTATAGACATGCAATAATGAGTTTGATCAATCCTTTAGGTGTGCAACCATGGTACTTTTTTAAAACCATATGCTATACTCTGAACCAAACAATCATTAAACAGGTAGCTTATTAGCCTCCGTTTCTAATGACCAACTCTGTGTTTAAAGTATCAGTCAACAATCACGATTTCGAAAGTCAAATTAAATTTCTGTTTGTGTTGGCTGATTCTTGAACACAGAATGTAATAAGGGTATTGCTATTATCACGCGTGCTTAAATATAGAACGTGGTTTCTAATTTGACATGCATGATAGTGACAAGACCTTTGTCATATATTTAGATTTTCCATTGCAACCACGGTTATCGAATGATGTATTATTCATTGCTTACTTACCTGAGCCCACAGTCTTATGTGTGTTTTTTTTACTATTTCATATATCATGTTTTACCACACATTGTTTACCGGCCACGATAAACACTTGGCAAAATTCTGCGGCGTTTCATCTATATGTTGACAACTAAGCAGAGTTCATAGGATGTTGTTCGGTGTTTTTGCAGAATCGACTGCTCCTGTGACCTCCATTTTTTCTCAGAAATTCTAGGTTAATATGCGTAGTCGATTCTACAGAAACACTTGACAACATGTTATGAAAGGGATAGGACATCTCGCCATACGGCCCGAGGTGGATTACGGTTAAGGTACGCTTGTTCAACGCTTGACATGTCTACTACTTTTGATTGTGTACTTAACTTATATGATATTTAACTTAGGCTTCTATATCTCAACGCTCACCAAGGGTAGAACTTCAAGTTTCGTGTCTAAACTTATTGTGAATATGATTCTCTAAATTGCATTGTCAAACACAGGCATAAAACTTTGAATAATAGGCAATGGTGATACTATGACATTTGTGAGATCCCTATTGATAATGGCGTGTGAAATCGGCACGTATCTTGGCAGGGCAGCACCGACAAAGTAGTGTTTGCAGCCATGGCGTGTTGAACACCTTTCTATCCTGATCCACGCTTGGAAATCTAAGCCACTAAGCTATTTGGGTGTTCAATACTTACTTAAATGCATGGATGATCTTTTAAGTGTCATTAAGGTTTTCAAACATAACTCGACAATGATGACTACGGCAATCTAAGCCTCAACTGTATATGTTCTAGTGATGCGTATTGATTCTTGAGTAGCTTATCAGCGTCTAGAATAGTATATAGATGCCCTACATGCAGATAAGTTGTTCAAGAATAAGAACGTGTCTTCAGTAAAATGTGTTGAGTCTTGAAAGACTTCAAGGACACTTAAGGTTTCTACTACACAGGTACATAATGGAAATTATACTAAGTAGTTAGTACTGGTAGTATAAAGTTACCACTGCTAGTTACTACTGTTAGTATAATATTAGTACTGTTAGTATGAAGTTACTACTGCCAGTAGAAGTTAAGACTGCTCAGAGTTGAAGACTGAAAATATGCTAAGTTATTAATGCTGCTAGTACAAAAGTTACTACTGTTAGT
>BQNB010038510.1:0-47550 GCA_026074375.1 Tanacetum coccineum | reverse complement strand
TTTGACGTCTTGCCAAAAACGTCATTTGATTAGGCCGAATCAATTTATGAATTACCTTACTCAACCGGGTAGCAAGAAGTTTTGATAGGATCTTATACATACAACCAATTAAACTAATAGGTCGATAGTCTTCCATATCGAGAGGATCCAAATTTTTTGGAATAAGGACAATAAAAGAGGCGTGGTATCCTTTTGCCAGACAACCAAATTTTTTGAAGTATTTGATGAAATTGAAAAAATCAAACCTTACGACTTCTCAGTATTTCTTAACAAATTTGAAGTTGACCCGTCTGGACGGGGCGCTTTTGAACTGCAACAACTCCAAACCGCCTATTTTACTTCGTCCATAGAAAAAGGAGCCTCTAGCAAATCTACATCTTGCTGATCCAACCGCCTAAAATAGTTACTGCGGAATTTGGGACGATTGTGATTTGTCTCTTTAAAGCGACAAGCAAAGTGATCACGGACTAAATTGCTAATAACCTCTGGATCTTCATTCCAAAGCCCATTTATATTTTTAGATCTAGTTCTGTTATCAACAATTGAGTGGAAAATTTTGGTGTTTTCATCTCCCTCGATGGCCCATTTAACTCTACTTTTCTGTTTTAGAGATTTTCGCTTCTTTTGTTCTAAAATATGAAAAAATGTTATCTTATGTCACGCTTTTACAAATTTCCCATTTCAATATACTACCTCCGTCCTAAAATTATTGTCCAGTTTTGACTTTCTGAGTCTTTTTTTGTCAACTTTGACCTTAAATATTTTTATTTATGTTATATAATACTTGATGAAAATTATACCAATAAAAAATACATTTAAAACTCAATCCATTCATATATTATGCATCAAATTACTAATAGCACAAACAAAAATATTTAAGGTTAAAGTTGAAAAAGAAAGATTTAAAAAGTCAAAAGTGTACAATAATTTTGAGACGGAGATAGTATAAATTTACTTCTACATATTACAAAATAAAGCTAGAATTAATTTATTAAACACTTTTATACAGAAAAAAAGCAGCTTTCGCAAAAACATAGGGAGAATGTGTGTTGGTTTACGGAAACTATTGGGATTATATTTATAATTTAATTATCAAGAAGAAAAAAGAATAGAAAAAGAAACAAACACCAAGCGTATTAGAGTGGCGGATCTAAGAATCCGAAACATGGTGTGCACAAATACAACCAAAAGTGTTAGAAATTTTGATGAAATTCGAGCTAGATTTTCCGGGCCGGGTTTTCGAGTTGAGCAAGATTTTTCTTGTTTTTTATATCCAAGTTATCGAAAACTTGATTTATTTTATCGAGATTATGTTATTTAAGCCTAAAAACACTCAAAGTTTTAACAATTTTAAGAATTCAAATATGACATAAAATACATGTATTGTAACGTATAAACAAACATCACATCCCGATCAATATTGTATACTCATCACACAAGATGAACCTGGATTAAAATCTAAATTTTTCTAAATTATCATGAACCTGGATTAAACATAATCTAAAAATATAGAGAAAAACTTGATTTCATATGTAGTACAGTAAAAAATAAAATTCTAAACATAGATCTAAAACAAGCATGATTGTCCGCGCGTTGCTGCGGGGCGTTAATTTTTTTCTTTTTTTTTCAAACATTTTTTAAATTTCTTTTGCCTTAGCGTATGACGGTTTTTTATTGCATAAGAGCTGGGCCTTCCGCCCGTTGCGGCGAGGCTTGTTTTTGTGCAATTTGATTACATAGCCTGCGCGTTGCCACGGGGCATAATTTTTCGCGAATCTGTTTCGAATGAATAATGAATAGAAATCTGTCCACTCGTTGTGGCGGGGCTGACTTGTATGCAACATAGGTTTTTTATTTCACTGACATTTTTTAACAATTACGGAATATTATACTTCAACATTTTCTATAAAATCGTACATATGTCGGAAGCATGGCAATATTGGGCTCGTTTCGTTCGCAATTCGAAGATCTTTCCGCGGGTATTTTTAATCGGAATGAATCGGTAGATATGTGTTATATATTTGATTAATAAAGTTTATTATATAAGATAATAATCGCCCTGGCTAAATTGTGTCAATTAGGTGTGATACGTATTTTGTAAATTATCTTTTTATATATATAGACATATAGTACACTTCAGTGCATTTTTTAAATAAAATCAACTCGTGACAGTCAGATCCAAGATTGCAATATTAGGATTGTTTGTTCGCAATTCGAAGATATTTCCGCGGTTGTTATTTTTGTAATCGTTAGAGGAGGTACCGTTGTGTAAGTTATTTTATTTTTATTTTTTTTTGGCCGGGAGATTTTTTTTTTACATTTTGGACGGGCTTTTGGGCTTTTAGTGTGCCAATTGTTTTCCAGGTGACAATACGACATCGTATTTCACCAAATATAGTATATACATAGTAATACTTGGAAATTTTAATGGGCCTTAAGAGAGGAAATCATGAACTCAAAAGTTAATATTATAGTGTATAACTTAAATCTCAAATGGCCCACTAAAACCACAATATCCATTGACCATTCACTTTATGTCATGTTATTCACAAAACTTTGATTTTCAGGAAAGCTTCTTCCATTTTCTTTCTCAACTTAACAATCGTAAGATCAATTTGAGCATTCACCTATGATTATCATACCTTTTAGAAGGTATGCACTCTCAAATTTTTAGTGTATTTCATCGTAACTATTGAAAAAAAAATTACACTACTATAAATTTTCACAGGGTATGTACGTGCATACCCTGCCTATAACCTAAATCCGCCCCTCAGCGTATAGAAGAAAGATTAGTAAGTTAGGGTTTGAAAAAAAGTAAAATTTGAGAATGGGTGAAAGTGGGGAGAAGAAACGAATCTCAAAATTCATTGAATCCTTTCGAAAGAAACATGGGGGTGTTTGGTTCGCCGTAATTGAATGTAATCTGATGTAATTGTAATTTGAAGTACGTCTCAATCCTATTTGGTTGACAGGTGTCTTTGATTTGTAATTCGAATTACATTACGTAGAGTGTTTGGTTTGTTTTAGAAAAGGAATTAAACTTCTCCAATTACATCCGATGTTGTAATTCGTTGTAATTCACATTACATAGAAATATAGATGGAAAGTTTTTAATTACGTTGTAATTTCACATTTTATAATTATATATCTTTTATTATTATTATTATTATTATTATGATATTTTATTTTTAATAATCACTTTATTAACAACTCAAGAGAATTACAAAAAATTAGTGAGAAGCCGAGATATTATATCGGCCCCAACTCCTTTAGCTATAGCAAACCAATGCACGTGCCCCAATATCTTGAGTCATAGAGAACTTTCGGATTCGCTTGAGCAAGGTAATTGCACCCTCTTCTAATTCCACCAAAGAAGAGAATGTAAAAGGGAGAAACCCATATCCATCGCCATAATGTTGTGCGCGATACCCTTGTCGACATTTGCTATCGTTCAGGGATTTCAGCTAGTAAGGAAGTTGATATCGGGTTGGATGGAGGGCGTGACAAACCCTTACGATGAAAGGTATCACGCACAACATTAATATTATTATGTTTAAATTTATTATTATTATTTATTATTAATATTAATATTATTTTAATAATTTTATTGTTATTATTATTTTTTTATTATTAGTTATTATTATTATTACTATTATTTATTATTATTATTATTATTATTATTATTATTATTATTATTATTATTTTAATTTTAAATCACTTTATTATTATCATTTATTATTTATTTTTTTATATACATATATAAAGATTATTAAAATTTTATTCTAATATAAAAAAAATAATTTTATGCTTAAAATATTTTTTTGCGAAATATCTATGTAATTTTTTTTAAATAAATGGTGAAATTTGGGTTATTCGGGTCAACCTAAAAACCGAACCGAATTCAAATTCGGTTTTCAGGTTGACAAAAACAAAATTAACCGAATTAACCGAACAACCCGATAACCGAACAGATCAACACCCCTAATTAGATCCCAATCTGATCTAGGCCCATACTATACCCACTACTTTATTCTTTACTTTTCTTATATCGTTTACCAAAATGGTTTACATTTATTTGGATATCAAACTTTATTTGGATATTAAGAGATTAATCTCCATCTTTCATTTTCATTTGATCTAATAAATGAGATTAAATCAAATTTTTTAAAAACCCACTTTCATCTTTTTTCTTCAAATATTAATATCTCTTAAACCGTTAATCGTTAAGCAAAAAAAATATACCATCACGACGAGCATTTGATTATCTTTGTATATATGATCACTTTGATATACTTTCGACACACTTTTCTTTCATGTTTTTTATTTTTTTTTCGTTGTTGAAACTTGCATAAAAAATCACATGCGATTAAACACTAAAAAATTATTAAATAGTTTTGTTTTCCAATAGGAAATTGCCTGTGATATTTGTATCACATGCTTTATCATATATTCTATTTTTTTTTTGTATTTTTGTTATCTTCACCAAATAGTATTATTATGTCTCTTCATCTTTCGTTATCTAGGGCCATCGAGGCGGGGATTTTTAAGGGCATCAAAATTGGTTCGTCTCTTAATATTTCCCATCTTTTTTATGCGGATGATGCGGTTTTCATTGGTGAGTGGTCTATTGCTAATCTATCTGGTATTACTCACATTCTTCATTGTTTTCTTTGTTGTCCGGGATTCGAAGTGAGGATGTTAATGCTGCAGCTTTATATTTTGGTTGTTCGACTATGAAAACCCCTTTTAAATACTTAGGGGTGATGGTTGGAGGTAATAGCTCGACTCTTCAGGCATGGGACGATACGATTGGTAAACTTAAGGCTCGTCTATCTAATTGGAAACTTAAAACTTTATCTGTTAGAGGAAGGCTTACTCTTTTAAAGTCGGTTCTTGGGTCGACACCTATTTATAACATGTTACAAATGATGGAGTCCATACATAGAAAATTTTTCAATGGTGTTCAATGCGACGAGAGGAAAATAGTGTGGATCAAATGGGCCAAGGTTCTTGCATCCAAGAAGTATGGAGGTTTATGTGTCTCAAGTTTTTATGCTTTAAATAGGGCGCTCCTTTTCAAATGGGTTTGGAGATTCATATCACGGGATAATTCATTATGGTGTCGTCTCATCGTATCTATGCATGGCTCCTCATTATATAAATTATCTCCGTTTCGTTACTCAACTTGGAAATCCATTATTCGGGAGGTGCATATGCTTAAAGATCGTGGTGTGGGCCTGATTTCTCACTGTCATATTCGTGTGGGTAATGGTTTGCGCACACAATTTTGGAATGAAGTTTGGATTGGTGACACTCATACTTCGTTATTGTTATGTTTCACGAATTTATGCTTTGGAGATTAATAAAGAATGTACGGTGGCTGATAAACTGCAATTATCGGTTACCTCTTCTCTTCGTCGTTCTGTTAGAGGAGGGGTTGAATCTTCTCAATTAGCTCTTCTTCAAACATATATTGACAGGGACATCTTGACCTTGTTTATAGGGAGGATAGAATGGTGTGTGGGATTTAAATGGGGGAAGGTGTTTTCGGGTCAAGATGTTCGTATTTTTTCTTGATGAATGTTTTGGCGAAAGCCTCCTACTTCTACTCGATGGGTTAAAATATGTTCAATAATAATAATGTTTTTGCCCTTGGGATGGTGTTTTCCTGGATCGGTTGCCTACTCGATCCAATTTACAAAATCGTGGTGTCCTAGTTTCTGATCTTTATGTCGCCTGCTCCTCTGCTCAGGAAGATTCCTCGCACTTGTTCTTCAGTTGCAGATTGGCTACGGATATCGTCAGGCTCGTATGCCGCTGGTGGAATCTATCATGGACGCCCCTTGGTTCATATGCTGATTGGCTTAATTGGTTCAATTCCATTAGATTAGCCTCTAAAGTTAATATTTGCTTGGAAGGAGTCTTTATATAACTTGGTGGAGGTATGGATGTTTCGTATCAGTTGCCTTTCTTCTAGACGAAAGCCCCTCGTTAAGATGTTATTTTTGCGCACGATATTGTGTCAACGCTCTTTCTCTTGTGCCTTTCTAGATGTAATTGTACTTTTAGTTGGGATAGTTGGTTGCAACACCCCTATTTGATCTTCATTGTAATTCTTTTTCTAGCTTCTTGCTAGTTGGTTTTATAATAGTTGCCGTTCTAAAAAAAAATATTATAAGTAGAAGGAGTCTATATCCTGTTGGTTTGAGTGATAAAACTACTGTAGCTGGGGTGATCTCTGATGGTAATTGGACTTGGCCACAAGAGTGGTTCTCTTCTTATCCATCTCTTTTTCATATAGCTGTGTCTTCTTTGCAAGAACATGCTAAAGATAGGATGGTTTGGAGAAACTATGGAGGTATAGAAAAGATTACTTGTTTATATCCAGTTTGGATGGGTGTTTGGCAATAACTCTGCTCTAAATGTTGTTTGGCATAAGCTAGTGTGGTTTTCACAGAATCATCCCAGTCATGCTTTTGTGATGTGGTTAGCTATGCAGGATATATTACTCAGGATAGGACTCTCACAATCATATATTCTTTGGATGTTCATATTCTCACAATCATCTATTATTTGGAACAAAAATCGCGAGTCGCTAGCCGGGTGGCCGACCACCTTGTAGCTTGTAATCGGTCTAGGCGCGATTAATCGGTGATTAATTGGTTTTGCAAATTTTATATATAAATTTCAAAGTTATTGTATGAGATGTATACAACACTTTAAATACACTAAAATTAAATGAGTTCCAAGTCGACATTTGTTCAAAACATGACATAGATAATATAGTTTTACACGGTTAGCAATTCAAAGTCACATTGTAAAAAAAAATGTTTGACTTTCGTTGACCGATTAGGCCAATTTGACCGATTTTTGACCAGACCGATTTTTTACCCGATTTGCCTTATTTTCCAAGGTGTATGGCCGAGTAGCTTGAAATCGGCGATTACAAGGCCGCCTAGGCCGATTTTTGCAACATTGGTGGTGACTATTGATTATTGAGCATACCAAGTTGAAGCTTACGAGTTTGAAAGTTAAAGTGTCTATCCAAGTGAGGAAAGTTGCAAAAGAATGGGACATTTTTATGAAAAGGAAGGTGAAATAGATATGGTTGTGCCATGGATGGTAAATGATGCCTGTCATGGATGATATCTGTTGGATTTATTCTGTAAGATGGGAGGTCTGTCGGGTGGATTAAGTGGATGCCTTCATGGGGAAATGTAATTGTAATGTCCACAGTAACAAGTTATGTGCTCAGATGAAGCCTCTCTTGGATGCTGGTTTATGGTATTGATTGGGTGAGGAGTTACAATCAATTCTATAAGCTACCTTCAAGAAGAAAATGTAGTTTAAGCTCTTGAACTTAACATATATGAGGCCTTGTAATGTTGAGATGTATGTTATTCTTCAATGGATTGGTTTACAGTGTAGACATTGTTAGAGGAAATGTAGTAACTGTATGTGGTAATGTGAAAATGCAAGTTCAGTTTCTTTTGTAAGCTTGGTAGCTTAGGTGTTTTACAGTTTTAGTTATTCAATTTGCTTGAATCTTGGGCATGTCCAATGATTCATAGTATTGTTCATGTAACAAATATTATGTTTGTTGATTAATATATTCTCTGCATTTGTAAAAAAAATCACATGTGATATTGATGTTAAATCACATATGATTTTATGACATATCATATGTGATTTAACACTAATATCACATGTGATTTTATTAGAATATTCCAATTAGTGTTTAATCACATGTTATTTTTCATGCAAGTTTCATCAACGAAGAAAAAAAGATGTAAAAACATAAAAAACGTGAAAAAAGTTTGTCGAAAGTATAATAAAGTGACCGTCTATAGAAAGAAAATTAAATGCTGTCCGTGACGGTATAATTTGTTTTATCTAACAATTAACGATTCAAAAGATATTTAAATTATAAAAAATAAGTGAAATATTAAATTGCCTTTAATCTTAGCTATTACTCCCTCCGTCCCAAAATTATTGTCCCCCGACAAAAAACACACAGTTTAAGAAAAGTGCATTTATTACTGCTTTCTCTTTCTTACTTTTTGACATAATGACAATTTTACCCTTAGCTAATTAGTTAAAATATTCTTTAGAGTTTGTAATAATAATTTCAAACAAGGGTAATATGGTAAACTTGATCAAACTTCTCTATCTATTTTTAGTAGTGGACAATTAATTTGGAACATTCCAAAAAAGAAACGTAGACAATAAAAATAGGACGGATGGAGTATTTCATTTTAGATGGATGTGACGATGAGTCTCTTGATATCAAGAAATTATTAGTATAAAAGTTATCTCGCATATATGAAGAAAATAAAAGATCCAACATTTTGAGCGTTGTTTTTATACTCATTATCCATTTAAGCTAATCGAATTTCGCTTATTATTCCTTGCACAATTTCTTGCAGCTTATTTTTGGAATAGTATATCTTTAAGTGCACCACTATGAGTGTTAATTAATACTAGAAATAATAAAGTAGCTATGTCACTTATGGTCTTGTTTAGTCGCCCGTTCATCGGGTTATCAATTTAATCGGTTGAATCGTCGGATTGAAACGGTTCTATAGAATAATATGTTAGTTCATGAGTTTAACATATAGTGTTGCATATGTTAATACAAATAATGCCTAAAATTGTTATTTATATTTTCGACTCCTCTACGTTTTGAATATGACAAAATGTAAAAACATCTACGATAAAAATAAACGTTTACGTGTTATTAATCGTAAATTTCCATTTCGACGTAAATCACTTAAGGTATGAATAAACAAATATTAAACATCATTAGTGATTTAAATATTTTTTCTTAACCATTACATTTTTACAAAAATATAAATATACAAAATATTTTATTTATAAAAGAATTGTTTTATTTAATTATAAAAATTTGAATCTAATTTTCCTTCCAAAATAGAAGGTTTCACACCAGTTTCAACCTTCATTATAAAAAGACAAAAAAATGGAGCGTCTGCCTAAGGGCTGCCCCCTGATAGGCAGGGCGGCCCCCAGATATATCTGAGACCGTCAGGACCGCTCATAGGAGACGTTGAATTTTTCTGGCTATAAATATTGCACTATTCTCAGCAAAAAAACACACATCTTAGCACGAATTTTTCAGATAACTTTCTCTCTTTAAATCCTTCTTTCTCTCTCTAAATCTTTTGATCACTAACATAGTTTAATCTTGTTTCAAGTGATCAAATCTCATCTCCTACCTTCTTCTTTCCTCTATCAAGTGCAAGAGAAGAATACTTGTATTCTTAAAAAAATGAAGTGTTATAGATTAGTGATTTCTCCTCTCTTCTTCTAAGATCCAAACATCTATTTTATTGATCTTGTGTTTGTGTGTAAAATCGGATAGTGTGTAAATCCGATAGTGTAGATCTTGTGTTGGTTAGTATTTTAGTCCTTAAAATACATTGGTGAAGTGGTAGATTGGTTCTAACTAAGATTAAGACTCGACATTTAGCTTAGTGTCGAAAAATAACGTAAGCGACGTGTAAACGGTTTTCTCCTCCTAAAGGGGAGCTTGTTGACATAGTGAAATCTCTAGTCGGATACCCGGGGAGTGGAGTAGGGCGAAGAAGAGCTTCGTAGCCGGACCACTATAAATCTCGGTGTTATGGTTTGATTGTTCTGTCACTTACCATTCATCTTTTACTTACTCTTATATTTATTGTTTGTATTGTGATTGTGTTGCAAATAGTTAGATACATTAGTTGTTCATATCGTTGGTTGATCTTGCATATATTCGAATCTAGTGTTTTTAAAAGCATTGCTTATAACACTAGCATTAGTGATGATATATATTTTAACATTTGGTCAATGCCTTGATTAATATATAGAAAATGGGTAGAAAGAAAATATGAATTGAAGTCATGCATGGTGTTTACCACAAACGAATCCTTAAAATATGCAAACCCCATAAAATTTATATGTTTTCCATTTGAGAACATATCCACTTTTTGCATGTTTTTCTCTCTTTGTTTTGTTTCCAGAAATCGTACGTTTGATTCATTACAATATATGCGACATTGTTAGTTTGTCTTTTCCGCCAACGATCGGTCGACTTAATCATTTGTGTTGGACGGAATTAGACAAAGCCTTATTAATCAGCTAGCACCATGCATTCAGACCTTTGTTCCCCTTTCGAAATCAGCCTGCAGGACGGGCTTGACTCTGATGACATCCGCATGACTGCGTACGAGATATTCTTCACCTCATGCAGGTCCTCCCCTGGTTTTGGAGGTCGTAACGCCCTTCAGTTTTACTCCTCCGATCATGACAATGCCTCTGGATCTCCTGCAGGTGCTCATGGGACCGGGACGGCAGTAACTAGCAAAATTAAGAGGGCCCTTGGGATGAAGATGCTTAAACGATCGCCTTCTTCTTCTGGTTTAGGACCGACGACTAATAATAATTCCACCCCCACCCCAAGCATTGGGTTCTCAACTGTCCCTGGTGGGAGGTCCAGGAGGCCTTTGACGTGCGCTGAGATCATGAGACAGCAGATGAAGGTCTCAGAGGCCAGCGATAATAGGCTCAGAAAGACACTCATGAGGACGCTCGTTGGCCAGGTACATGCTCGTTTACATTAATATTTATATGAAATTTTTAATTGATGATATGGATTTTTCACAAATAAATTTGCTAATTATATAAATAGATGGGGAGACGTGCTGAGACGATCATTCTGCCGTTAGAGCTTATTCGCCATTTAAAGCCTTCTGAGTTCAGTGATTCAAACGAGTATCATATTTGGCAAAAACGTCAACTCAAGATCCTAGAGGCCGGACTCCTCCTTCATCCATCTAACCCTTTGGACAAAGCCGATAACTTTGCAATGTGTCTACGAGACATCATTCATAGTAGTGATCTAAAACCCATCGACACAGGCAAAAACTCTGAAACCATGAGGACTATATGTAACTGTGTCGTTTCATTAGCATGGAGGAGCGAGGATGGCTCCCCGACTGATATTTGTCATTGGGCTGATGGTTTTCCTTTTAATGTCACCCTTTATGTTTCCCTCCTTCGCTCTATCTTTGACTTGAAAGAAGAGACTTGCATTCTTGACGAGGTAGACGAGCTTTTGGAGCTAATGAAGAAAGCATGGACTACTTTGGGGATCAACAAACCAATGCACGACGTGTGTTTGACTTGGGTGCTTTTTGAGCAATACGTAACGACTGGGCAAGTGGAGAACGATCTGCTTAGTGCCTCCCAGACCATGTTGACTGAAGTGGCTAACGATGCTACGAAAGTTGATAAAGAGCCTATATATTCAGAGATGTTGTCATCAGTACTAACTTCAATGACCACTTGGTGTGAGAAGCGATTAATGGATTACCATCGAAGTTTTAACAAGGAAACGATTGGGGTGATGGAGCATATTCTTCCTTTAGTCTTCTCGGCCACTAGAATCTTGGAAGAAGCTGTACCTGGGTATGAAACAGATGCTATAGAGAAAGGCAATGTAACTTCTGATTCGGCAGGGAATAAGGTTGATAAATATACCAGATCTTCTCTAAAGAACGCATTTTCCAAGGTATGATACGACTTAAGTTACAACATATGAATCTTAACTACAATGTAATTTGTTTGTTGATTTTTTGGAGATTGCTGCTTATGTAACAGATGGTAGAGGACGGAAACATGATAAGCAAAACAACGCCACCACAACAAGTGTGTGAAACACTTATTCGATTGGCCAAAAAAACAGAAGAATTGGCGTTTAAGGAAAAGGGCAGTTTTACCGTTGTGTTGAAGAAATGGCACCCTATATCAGCTGGAGTTGCAGCTGTGACACTACACTCGTGCTATGGTGCCTTGTTGAAGCATTTCTTGACATGTAACTCTGAGATAACCAATGAGATGCTCACGGTCTTGCAAAGGGCCGACAAGCTTGAAAAAGTGTTGGTTAACATGGTGGTTGAAGACTCTGTGGAATGTGAGGATGGAGGTAAGACTGTCGTAAGGGAGATGGTTCCTTACGATGTTGATGCCATCATTTACAAGTTTATGAGGCACTCGATTACAGGGAAGCTAAAGAAAATAAAAGAACTTGTTCAAAGAACTAAAGATACTGAAGTAAGTAAAAGTAAATCAGTCAAGCCGATTTCACCTAGATCGAATGGTTTTACTAACTCGCTGTTTTTGTTTTATTTATGAACGAAGACGTGGAATCCCAAGTCAAAAACTGAACCGTATGCGCAATCAGCAGTGGAACTATTGAAGCAGGCAAGAGATCTTGCGGGTTCCTTCTTTGATATTCCGATCCCTATTTCTGAAGATTTGGTTCATGAATTAGGGGACGGCATTGAAAAAATCTTGAGAGATTATACTACGTTTGTTGCGTCATGTGGTACATATATATTCCTACAACTTTAATCATTTTCAGGATTAATTTCTTACTACTTAAAAGCATTTTGTGTATTGTTTGTGGATTCAGGTTCGAAACAGAACTACATTCCTACCCTTCCTCCCCTAACACGATGTAGCCGAGGGTCAAAGTTTGTCAAACTTTGGAAAAAGGCGACTCCTTGTGCAGTGGCGGGGATGAGTCCGTATCACTTGGGATTGGAGGAAGAAGGCGACAATCCACGCCCTTCAACTAGCCGTGGAACACAACGTCTCTACATCCGGCTGAACACCTTACACTACATTATTTCCCAACTCAACTCACTTGATAAGTGTCTCTCTCAATCTTCTAAAATTGTTCCTTCTCAGAAGAACCGATTAGCTGGCAACAACAGTAGCAGTAGTAGTAGCCGACGCCCTCACTTTGAGCATATCCGATCCGCAATTATGGCTGCCACTCAACATGTATCTGAGGTTTCAGCCTATCGTCTCGTATTTCTTGATTCAAATTCTGTTATGTATGGGAGTCTTTACATAGGTCACGTGGTGAATGCCCGGATAAGCCCTGCACTTAGAGTTCTCAAACAGAACCTGACACTCTTGAGTGCTATTGTCACAGAGCGGGCTCAACCTTTGGCTATAAAAGAAGTCATGAAGGCTTCTTTTGAAGCTTACCTTATGGTTTTAATAGCCGGGGGAAGCGCCAGATGCTTCACCAAGGCAGACCATGAGATGATTGAAGATGATTTAAAGCATTTGAAGCGGGTGTTTTCAACTTATGGAGAAGGCCTGATAACAGAAGACGTGGTGGAAAAAGAGGCTGAGACGGTTGAAGGAGTGGTTGCCTTAATGGAAAAGTCGACGGAGCAGTTGGTGGAGGACTTTACTGTGGTGGCTTGTGAAGCTAGTGGTATGGGAGTGAGCTCAGAACAACCACAAACACTGCCTATGCCTCCCACAACCGGGAGGTGGAGCAGCAGTGACCCTAACACTATGTTACGTGTTTTGTGCCATAGGAAAGATCGTGTTGCGAACTTATTCTTGAAAAGAACTTTCCATCTAGCGAAGCGAGCCTAAATGTATAAAGTTTTGACAGCTTAAAAGAATACGATAGACACATGACGAGATGATTACAAAAGCAAAGTACAACTGAAGGTGTAGATCCACATCTTGTAGTTTCTGGCTTATTGGGGGAGGAGAGCTTCGAGTTTTGAGAGAGCTTGTACTAACCCTTTGGTCTTTCACTATTTGTAGCATATTAGGCAAATAATATCTGATGAAATGTGCAATATATGTATATACACTTTGATAATTCTTATCTGTAATTTAAGTCTACAACAAATCAACAAATTGTGCAGATTATTTGTATACAAAGACATGTAAAGAATCTATATGATGGGACTTTAGGTAAGTTTGTTGCTAGTGTCATATTCAAAAAGGTTGTTCAAAATTTCCGAATTCGGATAATACCCACAAGAACCGAAACTGAACTGAAACAAGCTAGTGTCATAGCCAAAAAGAGTAAATTTTATAAATGAGAGAAAAACTTACACTTTTACAATAATGCATTTCTTTTATCAACATGACCTAGCTAGAGAGATTGGATATGATCCAGCTTAGTTGTTACTAGCTTCAAGTTAAGTTGAATCTTGATGCAGCTTCTTGCTTAGCGACTACCTCGTGATCGGTAGCAGCTGACTTCAACTTCAACTCCTCTTCAAGAATGATCATAGAATCCGAGACCTCAGCCTTGTAAACATAAAACTTGGTCATTAACAGAAAGAAAATGAAGTTCAACAAGTTAAGCACTGCGAAAAAGGCATAGTAGTAGTCGAGATGAGATGCATTGAGGTTGTTACGAATCCACCCTTTGTGACCATTTCTCTTTGTAAGACGAGACAGTCCGTTGACAAAGAAAACATAAAGAAACTCCCGACACCTAAACTTGTCATGGAATAAGAAGTCCCAAGACTCTTCATGCTTTCGGGTGCTTGATCGTAGAAAAACTCAATCTTGGCTACCTCTAGAAATGCGTCCGCTATTCCCATTAATACAAACTGAGGAAGGATAACGAAGATTGACAAAGGTATTTGTTTCCCGCTCTCAACCACGCCATGGTCTTTAGCAACGCTTAGCCTATATCTGTCTGTTAAGGATGCTACCACCATTATTAGAATATGAATAACCATGCCTGTCCCCATTCTTTGGAGCAGGCTGATCCCTCTTGGGTTCTTGGTCCATTTTGCCATTATTGTCACAAAATAACGATCGTAAAGTACAACGCTTATAAGCATGGATAGGGTCACAAATCCAGCTAAACTCGCTGGTGGAATTTCAAAGCTTCCGATATGCCTCTCAAGAGTAGTTCCTTGCTTAACAAAAAGTGTACTAATCTGTGCAATCATTGTGCTTGGGACGAAGGTTGCAATCAAAATAGGTATCATTCTTAGTATCTGTTTAGTTTCCTCAACCTCGGTTACTGTACATAACATCCACGGAGCAGAAATTGCTTCTGTTGTAACACACGCTTTGTTTAAGAACCTACATTCCATAAATTTATGTAAGAAATCGATGTATGGTCAATGTATATGCATGTATGTATCGCATGTTGTGGAAAATTTAGATCTCCTGGTGTGGGAGTGGAAACGACTCCTATACTTTTCCTTTCTTTCGCGGTATCGGTAAATCAAGTTCATGGAGCAGTTTTGGATCAGACGGGACAGGAACCTTCCACTTGTGTAGTGCTGCGAGAATAACACCAGCCATCTTAGTAAAGGGGCTGCCTGTAGGAACTTTGTGCCGATAAAAAGGTGTTCCAGCTAAGAAGATCAAGATAGATATCAAGAGTCCGAGTGCCGGGAGGCCATAACCAAGGGACCATCCGACGTTGTCTTGTATGTAGACAAGAACCGTGTTGGCAAATAGAGTACCAAAGAAGATGCTGAACATCCACCAGTTGAAGAATGAGAGTTTTTGGTTCTTTTCTTTGGGGTCAAAGTCGTCGAACTGGTCAGCTCCTATGGTGGAGATGTTAGGCTTGGTGCCACCAGTGCCTACTGCAAGTGTATAGAGGGCACCAAAGAAGACGGCTAGTTGCAAGGTCGAAGCTTTCTTGCAGTCGGTTCCGGAATCACAACTTGGAGGCTTTAGTGCTGGTAGTGAAACTGCTAGTACGAGTAAGCACATTCCCTGTTTTAAACATGACAAACAACCTTTATCTTGTTAACAAACATCAACCTTTCAATTCACACATAAATGAAAGATGTATGTATTACTACTAGTTTGAAGAGATTAAGATAATTAGGAAGTACGGTGAGATATATCGCGGCGGAGATGATGAAAGTCCAATAACGGCCAAGGACGGCATCGGCAAAGTAAGCTCCAAGAATGGGAGTCATCCAAATAGTACCAACCCAATTGGTGACATTGTTTGATGAAGTTACAGTCCCCATTCTAAGCTTGTTTGTTAAGTATATTATCAAGTTTGACGATATCCCATGGTACGCCATCCGCTCAAACACCTCATACACTGCATGTCCGTACAATTCAAAAATCGTCAAGATACATATTTATTCATGAAATCTATCTAGATATGCATAGACATCGAACGGTGCGAATATACTTGACAAGATTTATAATTAAAAAAAATAGTATATATTGGATTTTTCTAACTTGTGCCCTGGGGGCACAAGTTAAGGAAGGTTCACTCCCTACGTGTCATCTTTTGAGTGCCGGTTCAATGGGTGTAGGGTTATAGGGACCATTCAATTCTTGCAGATGATAACACGCATGTTGTGGACCCCTTCTTAACTTGTTAACCCTTATAAAGGCACAAGTAAGAAAAATCATATATTAAATATATAATATAAAAATAATATATATATATATATATATAATAATAAATAGGAAGTTTAAAAACAAAAACAAAATATTCGTTGAGATAATAAAAAGAAAATTTTAAAAAAAAAGTTCTCGACAAATTCTAAAAAAATTCCCATTACATCAGTATGTTGTACATAAAACTTTGTAAAAGAAGTTTGTTCTAAATTTTGAGTTTTTATACGTTTTTGATAATGTCGCAAAAAAAGAAATTTTTGATGCACAAAAACTTTGTTTGATGGCACAAATTTGTTTCGACTTGTTTATAGTTTGATGCGCAATAAAATTTTAAAGCAAAACGTCAAAATAGAGGTTGGGTAAAAAAACGAATTTTTGATGCAAAGAAAACCGATTTAATTGCACAAACTTTTTTTCATAATGTTTTTTCGCAAAACTAACCGCTTTTAAGAAAAAACTTCCTTTACAACTTTTTTCATTGCTAAACCAACATTACACGATCTGTGGAATATCTTTCAGAATTTTTGAAAAACTTTTAAAAAAAAATAAATCATTTTTATTATTCTCTCAACGAATATTTGTCGTTTTATTTATTTTATCATATCTAAATAATATCAATGATATATATATATATATAAATTTAAATCTAATATAATATAAACGTGCAGCAGTGTCGTCTAGCTAGCTTCGGATGGAACCGGTTTTGACCAATGTTATTTTATCTTGTAGCATGTGGAGACAAATGGGTCATGAGTTAAAGATAAGTAGCAGCTACCGTTGTGCCCGTTGTGCCCGGCCTAAAGTTTGTGGATTTAATTAAGGTTAGGTAACAATATATTTAAACTTAAATACCAGCATGCATGATGATGTAAAGAAAGAAAGATAGTGAATTGATTAAAGTTGGAATGAAAAGATGAGATTTGGAAGGAAACAAAACTAACCAACGATAAAAGAACAAGCTTTCCAGCCACCCCCCGGCCTACGTTGGATCGAAGGACCGGGTTGCCTCGGAGATCGACCGTCCCATCTTCTGTGTATCTTTCGTTGCCCTTCTCATCCTCTACTGCTCCTCCACTACTAGTAGTGTTTCTTCTTCTTCTTGTTCCTTCATCCTCATTATTAGTAGTATCATTTAACATCATGACTCTTTCTATTGGTTATTTCTAACAAGTATGTATTGTTTATCAATATAACAACTACTAGCACTGACTTTGTTTCCATCCTCTTTTATTACTTCTACTTGCAATTGGGTTGTTGTTTATTATTCAACGCATGCCCCACACACCTTGCTACCTTCAAATTACAATAATAATCTTCGAAGATTCATGCTAACACACGACCATAAATCTTTCTTCCGTTGCGTTGTGCCATATCTCACAATGGAATCACTAGATCTTGATTTTTTTTTCTTTTTTTATAATGAATTAAGTGGATTTATCCACTAATATGCACTTAGTGGGTGGAGGGAGGTTTTGGTGTGTGTATGAAATAAAATGAATTAAAGTGTTTGGGTCCACCACTCATCTAATAGAAAAAAAAAACACCTCCTTAGTCAAGTCTACTTTTCTATGTATTGAACGTATGCTAAGTCATCCTATTGTGGATGGCCTTATTGTTACTTTTTAATATCTCTGTCAATAGTATAAAACATTTTTTATCAGTTTTTGTTTTCTTAAAAATTTATATTTTATGTTTCGCAGTTTGTTACTACATAAAAAAATTATAAAATTAAAGAATATTTTAATCACTTTAGGGTTAGGTAAAATGCATATATTAACCCTATTGCTAATTCTTTACCATGATTATTCTATGTACCGGGGAAAAAAGAAGCTCATGAAAAGCTCACAGTCACATCTCAAAAGTTCCGAGTTAGATCGGTAAAAGGTTCAAACGAGTAACGTACGTAATTATTTAATAACATGACTCTAATTATTTGGTTTGTTATGTTATTTATAGAAAGTAAATGTATTCTAATTATGTTTATATACAACTAGTAACGTACGTAAGTCCTCCTTCTTCACTAGCTTGCTTACTTTCCACATGACGGGGGGCGACTCGAAGCCCATCATCTTTTGACTTCTACTCGCGTCATATTATCTATCGCGTAAACCAGTTTTAGAAATATGTATACGTTTAAAATTTGAATAAAACAAACTCAAAATAAAAAATACAAGTTTAAGCCTATTCGTTATAATAAGCCAAATTTGATTCGGGCTTTATTTCATCTAATTTTTCGTAAAAATGAACCGAGCTCGAGCTAAAAGAACAAACGCTCTCCAAACAGAACTCAGATTGTTGATCAACTCAGACATGACGCCTGCTCGACCGAATTTTACTAATAATGCATTCATTGTTTCCTGCATGTTTAATCTTAACAATAATTGCTGATAATCCCAAAATCAAACTACATTATTATATTAGTATAAAAAACAAATCATTAATCTGATCATCTCAAATATTAATTATATGTTACTCGCTCTTTAACTTGTAGCAGACAAGCATATAAAAAGATGCAACATGGACACACAAAATATCTTATTTTTCAATTCCGAAAATTCAAATTGTATTGTTGAATAAGTTAGGATTAAGCAACTCCAATAAGAACCAGTCAGGACTGGTTGATCGAACTGATCTAAACGTACGACACACGCCATATAAACATACACATACGTATTCATGTTGGATTTTAATACCAAAAGGCAAAAGATTAAGATATAAGAATACGAACAAAAAAACTATGTTTGTATTCATGTGGACTTTGAATATATATGATCGAGAGGAATTTAAGGCTAATATTTGGACTTAATTGGTAGCAAAATTAAGCTGATGATCCATTGGTCTTTGATTCCTTATTAGCTTCTGGATGACAATGACTAATAATACTTAAGTTAAAAAAGTTTATTATTTTCCACAATTTGGACTTGAGAAGCAACGACTTATAATTAAAGAATCGATCCAAGAATCATATCTCAAATTACGTATTATATTCTTACATTTTATATTATGTTATTTCATCACTTCACAAGTTGGTTTAATTTATATATAGATTATCACACTCACCAATTTGTTTTACCACAATCACATGCATTCAGCCAGCCAAAGATAAGAAATTGTGTAAATTTGATTTGTTAATAAGTTACAAGTTTTATTCGATTAGCATGCACGAATCGAATAAAACTTCTAACTTATTATAACCACACCCTAATTCATATCTAAAATTAGTAAAGTTTAAGATCATACCTCTCTTCATAACCGTTTTTTCCGTCTTTTTCTGTCATTAAACAACCAATAAAAACCTCATTTCTGCTCAAATCTCTGCTCTAATTTCTTTTTCAAGCTTATCAATCGATTTAACTTTTCATTGCGATCACAATGATTGTTTTGAATTTAGTTTTTAGTGTATTTCATAAAATTCCCCAATTTAGGCTAAAATCTCAAATAAACTATTGTTTGGGCGGGGGGGGGGGGGGGGGGGGGGGGGGGTGGGGATCGGGGGGGGGGGGGGGGGGGGGGGGCGAAGGGGGGAGGGGGGGGGGGGGTGGGGGGTGGGGGGGGTGGGGGGGCGGGGGGGGGGGGGGGGGGGGAGGGGGGGGGGGGGGGGGGGGGGGGGTGGGGGGAGGGGGGGGGGAGGGGGGTGGGGGGGGGGGGGGGGGGGGGGGGGGGGGGGGGGGGGGGGGGGGGGAGGGGGGGGGGGGGGGGGGGGGGGGGGGGGGGGGGGGGGGGGGCAGGGGGGGGAGGGGGGGGGGGGGGGGGGTGGGGGGGGGGGGGGGGGGGTGAATGGGGGGGGGGGGGGGGGGGGGGGGGGGGGGGGGGGGGGGGGGGGGGGGGGGGGGGGGGGGGGTGGTGTAATGGTGTGTGGGGGTGTGTTGATGGGGTGTGGTGTGTGTTATTAGATGTTGTTGAAGTAGTTTAGTTTTATGTAGTATTACAAAGAAGAAACGAAAAAAAAATTATGCTAACTATAGTTTTGAGGACTCTGTAAGTGATAGTAATGTTAGTAAAAATATTCTAAGAGCAGTAAAAGAGACTAAAATGAAGGATGGCGAGCTAGTAATGAGTAATGACTATGACTTTTAGAATAATTTCATGATATAAGAGCACGAGATTTCATGGCTCAAGTCTAGTTTGATATCTCAACGTCACATTAGTAAGTCACTCGACTTACTTACACACCAAAATACCCCCTCTTTTGTAGCTTGAGTCAGTTTCACCTTTTAAAACCCATCAATTTTTTTTTTTCATTTTTTCGAACAAACTAATTTTTTATTTATTTTAAATTAAAATATAAATATTATTTTTATTAAAAAGTTACAAAATTAAAAAAAAAAGAGAAATTAAACTTAGAATTAAAATTACAAATAACTCACTCCACCGACCCACTCTACACATCATCTTCTTCATATGCAATCCATGCGCGCGCACACACACTATAAAACACAACATAAACACAAACCCATTATAAAAATACATAAAAAAAATTAAAAACACACACACACACAACAAAACCCACAAATTGGCTCAAGCCAATATACTCGCGGTCGAACCAGCGAATGAGGGGTGGAAGAAAGGGGGGGTCGTGGCTCAAGACTGGCGGCGCCAGTTGGTGTGCCACATGGACTAGCGGACTCAGTATGGTTAGTCCAACGCATAAAGACCGTTAGAAACTATACCTATATTATAAACCATAACAAGTACGACACTGTATATCTCGGACCATTGTTGTTCTTGGGGGACATGTAAAACGATACAACCCACTATCAAATGCTACCCAAGACCATCTAACCTAGCCCCAGTAGGTAATTTGCCATGTCCCACGCGGCGACCTCGAGCTCCATAATTGATTTAATTGGGTCATAGAGACCTCTATCATTATACTTGTCTTTCCCTGCCACTCCTCCATCCTCTCATTCATAGTTATGATCCACCCGCCCTCAACACACACTCTTTCTTCGAGTCTATCTTTCTCCATTTTCTTCCAAATGGTGAAAACCACCGATCTAAAATTAAACGCCGGTTTCTTTATGAAGCTTTTATCCCATCAAGTGATTCTGGAAGTTTTCTAATGCAGTTAGAGAGGTTTTATTGAATTCTAGCATATGTTTGTTTGTTTTAATTAAAAAAGAGTTTTTATTTATAATTTTTTTTGTTCGATATGTAATATGCAGTATGCAGGTTACACTGATATGTGCCGACAATTCTACTATGTAGACCAGTTGGTGGTGCCTTGCAGGTATGTGCTTTTTTTTATTGTTCTTGATATGATTTTTTTGTTAAAGGTGTTTTTTTATATGTTATTTGTGATAAAGTTTGTAATTTTGATGCTTAATTTTGATTGATGTACTTAACTGAAGTTGGGATAATGCTAGGAAGGGTGAGTTGGGTTTTAATCAAACGGTATTTGGATAAAGTTAGTTGAATAAAGAGTTTAAGGGGTTATTGCATTCTAAGAACACAAATAAGCTGTTTTGTTTTATTGGATGCCCATATGGCTTAGCATGTTTTTTGTCTCAGAACAATATGTTTCTAAGAAGCCAATGTGGAGAAGTATTATATGACTTAAAACAAATTAAATTGGAAAAGAATTATTGGAAACGATGTTTTAATAGAATGTGCTGTTTATTAGCTTATGCGCTTAGTTGTATAAGCGGTATAACTAACAGCACTTTTTGGTAAGTGAGGTGTGTGAGCAGAACTAAATATATTGCTTAATAGAGTCACACTAAGATGAAAGGGGCCTTCCATTTAGAAAGTTTTTATAAGCTAAACCCGTCTTAAAACTATTTGTGTTGGCACTTTCTGGTCAAATGGCTCATTGCACGACTTATGATTTTTATTTGTTAGTGCAAAGTGAACTAATGTATGAACTGAAAGTAATGGATGTTGATTCATGCCGGATAAAAATATGAAATATGGGTGTAAGTTTGTTTGTGAAATTTTCAGGTGCGGGAAAAAGGGCGGTGTGTGATGATCATGGAGAAATCAAGTGAACCAAGCTCAAAATTGTTTTTAGGAATGGCCTCGAGACATACCCAAGAAGTTTATGCCCTTGCTTTCGCCAGTGCGACATTGGATTATTTTTTGATTTTGTCCCCCCCAAAATTTAACTGATGAGTAGTCATAGTGAGTAATCCCAAACACCCCCGTAACCATAGATATGCATGCTATGTTACAAAAAATGATGGAATTCATTTGTTTAAGGTTTTTAAATACGTATAGGTTGTTTCTACTATTCAACCTATCACCTGAATATAGCAGCTTGCTTAAAAAAAATATATCTATCGTTGGTCCCCCCTATATAATGACGTTTTGACCATGCCCTTTGATACTGGCAAATAAAGGCAACCTACAATTCCTTACTAGTAAATCGTCAAATTTTTATGCTCCAAGGTGACGACTAAATAAGTGACATTTCTAATCGTCTTTAATCCCCTTAGAAGCACCTCAAAGTCCATAGCTTTGCTTTAGGTTAGAATTGGTCATAGGAACTAACTCCACTCTTTACCACTTTTCCCAATGAACGCTCTTAAGGATGTTTTTGGGGGTAGGTGAATGTTATCTACTAATGTTTTTTGCGCTAGAAGAATGTTTATAATATATGGGTGATCCTTCGTTGTGGGAACAATGAAGGATCGCAAATGCATCGAACATCGGTTTTCATGATGAAGGTAGCTTACTTTTTTTCATGGTGTGATATTTTTGTATATCTAGGTATTATTAATGTACAGTTTATGTGGTCGTTTAGCATTACTTATTTTTTTGGAATTTGGTATATAACAGATATATGTCGTCTTCTCATTTGCCTAGCCGATAACGGAGACAATCTGAAAGCCAATAACAGCGATGAACAAGGCGTGTTGTATATAACATATATGTCGTCTTCTCATTCTGTTGGGCAGATAGCGAAGAACGATCAGAAATCCAACAACAGCTACGAACAAGGTGTTGTGTTTTGCCCGTCGATCAGGCTGTCATGAAATGCTATTCAGGAAAATTTGAACCAAGACAGCGCTACAACAAGTCAAGGCAACAATTAGGCTTCCTAAAAGATTTTTTTTTCTTTAGCAAAGCAACGCTTAAAGAGTTTTCCTAGGGTCTCTGATGTGAAATACTAAGTTAGTGGATCAGACTTACGTAGATCAAGACACCTTTACCACCCCTTCCCGTGATTACTGTTTATGCATAAACTATTGGTATGACTTAGTTACGGTGTATTTGAGCCGAGCCCTTTTTCAACAATGCATCAAATCCTATAATCTGTGTGCAAGAAACAAGGTGTTAGATGCTACTGATGTATTTTAGACGATTATCACGCCTTGCAGCCATTTTCTTTTGTGTCTTAGGCTGTAAGGCATCATTAAAGTTTGTTTTTGATATTCGAATACTTTTTAGTATGTTTTGAACTTAAATATGCACATGCAGTAAGATAGAAATTAGTCAAAAGAGTTTTCGTGTTTATAACTGCAGATTAACATGTTTGTACTTATAAACTGTAAAAAATATGTTGCAAGGTTGTGATGCGTCAATTTTCCTAAACGAACCTGCCACAACCGAAGGAACAACACAATCTAATACCGGGGTCGGTGGTGTAAGAATAGGCGTAGCTAAATCTATTGTGTAGAGTGTATGTCCTCGAATCATTTCATGTGCTGATATACTTGAAGTCACAACACGTACTTCTGTTATGGTAATCTCTTACATAATTATTTTCATATAATATAAACGATTGTAAGGGGTACTGTATTTGGGAGTTAAACTATTAAAATACATTTATATAAAATATAGATAATTGATAGCAATTTTTACTAATATTAGTGTATACATGAATCGTATGTTATTGACTTAGAACTAAGGCATGCATTTGATTCTTTATTAAACTATAGTACATTCACAACAATATGTTGAGCTAAAAGATTCTCGCTGTATAAAATATTGTTGTTAAAGGATCAATTTAGAACTAACCGATTTTTTTTGATATTTAATAACTATATAGTTATGTGTCTATTAAAATGTCTTGGAAATAAGGGCTAATTACATTTCTTCTCCAATTTGGTATGCTTACTTCAAAGAATGCCCCAAAATTAACCCAATATTTTTTTGCACGGGCCAGGTTGATACTGATCGTTGCACGAGCCAAGTTGGTCTTGATCTGTGATGTATAAAAAACTATGATGCTTTGGTAACGGAGTGAAATAAGCTGTGTGGAAAAAGAATAAAGGCTGCATACGAAAGGTATTATTATCTTCATATAAACAAAGCTCGCTAAATTACTTTTGTAAATAGTTTCACACAGTTTGTTATGTCCTGTAAATTATTATGTGTTAACAGGTGATCACTCAAACTGCTTCTTCGGTCCGACAAATCTCGCTAAAGTTATTAGAATTAAGACGAAAGTTATTGAATGAGCTTCTGTATGAATTTATTGTTTACTTTTTGATCTTATAGAAATTGTAGTACATGTTGCACTTGATCTCAATATTTCACTTGGCAACCAATAGTTTAACCATCTAAAAGCCATATAGTTGTCGCACTTTGCTACCCATCATTTGCATCAGCTCTTTTTTCTTGATAATTCGACCCTGAAAATATGCTTTTTAACAGGACCATCTTATTGAATTATGTTCAGGTTGTGGGGACCTTTTTCGCTGGTACAAAGTTAATTGACGGTACATGAATGCCGTATCAACGAAATGGAAAATTTGAGCTACCTTTATACAGTAAGAGATCTTTTCTTCCAGGTAGGAGTATGTTTCTTTAACACTTTGGCTATTATGCTAAATATAAATGATGGATTTTGATTTTCAGTATCGTGTGTGTTTGAATATTAGAGCGATATAATTATGTGACCAGCCTTTCACTCATTATAACTCATTAATTCGATTGGCATGGCCAAAATCGTATAAAATTACATGTAAATAGTATATTAGTTTGTGAAATAATGAGCCCTTATTTAATATCTTGAAATCGAAGTCATGTAATAACTTTTACTTACAATGCCGTTGAGAACCTGACTGAGGTGGTTCCTATTATGAAATCTTTGAAGCGTGGCTTTCATTTACCATAAAGGAACTAAGGAAGTGATTAGTTTTCGGACAATCTAACGTTTGTGATATATAATCATGTAGCTGGTAAGTTACCAAAAAACAACGGGTTTAAATAGAGAGGGAATTCAGGGCTTCAAGATGGAGCAACAACAACAGACATGTGCAAGGTATGTTGATCGTGAACGATCCTGAAATATTACACACATTTTAGATGTTTTGAGGTGATATTAAGATTTTAGAGGTCCGTGTGTCTAATGTTACTAGGAAATTTTTGTGTGTGTAAATATGAGGTCTGTCAAAACACACCTTTCATTGCTATTAGTCATTGGGCAACTTTTAGGACTTGAATATGACAAAGCAAACAACTCACCGTGAAACATATACTGAAACAATCTATCACGCAACATGTTCTCCTACTCCCCCAATTAGCGCATATGCTGATTTCAGTGATGATAATAGTTTAATAATCATGCTCTCATGCTTAGACAACAAAAGAGTGTTAGACCAGCCTAATTCACCAACAAAAGTATCCTTATTCTATGCTTTTCTAAATTATCATACGCTCATAAAGTCCGAAAAAACATTCTTAACTTTTTAGAAAATAAACTATCATCTACTTTACATGGTTTTTCTTTCTCTAAAATTTATGACACGGGTGTAGGGAACAAAACCAAAAAGCAGATTTCCTTGATGCATTTTGTATGGCCAGAAAATTCTTACAGTGTAGTTTTTTTTATTATTCGGCGACTGTGGGGGATCAATCTAGAGTGCAACTCAATGTAAATAACGTTCTTTTATTCTTTTTTCTGTTTTGTTGTTTGGGATAATTGCGTGAAAATGTATCATACTTGCCACTTTTTGTTATTGTGTGTATTGAACTTTTTTTATTGTGTGTACTGAACTTTCAAATTTCGACCTTTGTGTGTATTTTGTCACTTTTTAGCCATGTAAAATGACCATTTTACCCTTCAAATTTTGAAAAAAGTAAGGGTAAAACGGTCACAAATACACTCAAAGGTCGAAATATAAAAGTTCAGTACACATAATAAGAATAAAAAAGAGGTTAGTACACACAATAACAAAAAGCGGCAAGTATCATACATTTTCAAGTAATTAACCCTTGTTGTTTCCATGGTTCTGTGTTTTTGGATCGAGATTTTTTGGATCTTGATGTTTCTTTCAGTAGATTCTGTCCTCATTCGTTTCATTAGAGATGGCGGTTATAGACAAACAAGGTGTGTAATGCATTTCCATAAGCTCTTTCCACATATTTGCTAATTGCATCACATTAGGTGCTTGATTTACACGTGGCTACTCATATTTTTGCAAGTCTGTGTTATATACACACCACCTTATATGCCTTTGAAAAGTTGCTTTTTCAAAACAGACAACTAACTGGATTAATTTGACTACAGGCCATTGTCGACATGATTTGATTTCGCCGGAGACGAATATAGGTGGGCCATTTTTTGGACTTCTTGAAATAGTTGCGGCGCTTTTTACCGCTGACGGCAAGAATATAGGTGTAGCCAGGTATTAGTATACTGTTTCCATCGCTACATTTTGAATGGATAGAAATTATGTGTATAAATACATCTTGGGGATGTTTGGGTTTGCATTTTGGGATTTCTTTTGACGAGTTGAAGTGGCTAATTTTTGAATGATCACTTTAGGCAGTTGAATGTTTTTATCATACACTTTGGGCTAATTTCGGCCCACTTGCTCCGCTAGCGATAAAAGTTAGTAAAAAAACTCCATTCATAATTAAACGAGTTCGCATCCCCACCTTTATACTATATAGGATCTGGATACACATGATTTTCTATGATTTGTATGCCATTTTATATCAAATCTACTTATATATACTAATTTTACTTTTCAATTTATGAGAACAATATTTGTATGTGGCTAATTAGAGTTATAATGCTTTGCAGATCGGCAGCACGTTTAAAGAGTGTATTTGGTCAAGTTGCACTTGACCTGATCAACGATTAGGTGGAAGACATGAGCAGGCCACCAGAGTTGAGATCGGGTGCATATAGTCACTCCCACATATTAATTGCCTTCTGCATTTTGGTACATGCTTAATGTAGACAAAACTGTATGCTTTTGTAAAAGCAATATGCAGTACATGATTTTAGTTTAATCTTGATAAATCCTCATTAGTATGCGTTGCCAAATTGAATCATTTATAGTTTCATGGAGCGAAACACACATGAATCTACTTTCGGCTCAATGTCGTTTGCTGTGAAACAAGAAAAAAAAATAGCCCCGCGCTCCGGAGTGAAGCACAGGCTAAAAACCTTGTTAGGAAAGAAAAATAAAGATGAATGCATCCATAAATAAGACGTATACTAATTAATGACGATCACATAAAATGATATATTAGAACAACATTTAAATCAAGGTTTGCTATACATGGTATGTTTGTCAAAAATAGTTGTAGTGATATTTTTTTATAAAAGCGTCTGGTAACGTAGTTGTGTTTGTAATTATAATGTGTAAAACAATTCCTGAATGCTCAAAGCTCCTAAATGACACTTCATGGAGCGTTGAAAAAGAAACATATAAAAAAATAGATAAAACAACTTATTGTTTGCAAACGAACATTAAATTTTACAACACTCAATGTTCACCACTCACTGCTCCTAAATGCACTAAAAAGCTCTACACGAAACACACCCTAGGGGTGTCAGAAAAGCCGACCCGAATCCGACCCGAACCCAAATAACCCTATTCGGGTCGAGTCACTCGGGTCAAACATCTTATTCAGGTTAATTCGGGTCAACCCGATTAACCCGAGTTGACCAAACCTGAATTGACCCGAACCCGAATAACCCGAGTTCAAATAAGGTCGGGTTCGAGTATATAATTTTTACCCTCAACCCGACTTGACCCGATCCGAATTGACCTGAAACCGACCATGTGGATTAACACCCCGCACCCACAATGAACATCAAAGTTGACAAACAAACCAATAATGTAATGTGAAGTGAAGTGTGAAGTGTGAACAATGAGATTAATACTTGGGTTGAGGAGACTAATTTGAAGTGTTGACAAGCAAGCATGCATATGTATTGACAAACAACTAACCGCCATCTTTCACTTTAAAAACCCCGCAATAATAGCTAGGTGCACCTTTGACTATCAAGCTTTTACTCATGAAATCAACCACAAATATTTTTAAATGGATAAAAAAAAGATATGATTGTGATACGGGATGAATGCCAAAACCCATGACAAAAAGATTAAAAAGGGATGAATTTTTATTATTACTTTTTAACCAAGGAATTAAAATTACATGCATGCAGAGTATGTGATGATACGAAAGTTAGGTCGGGTCTTATTTGGTCCGAATAGGCTGCTATTCGGGTATGTAGTACCTCGTTCTTGTATCAAGTGAACTTGTTTGAAGGACCCTGCACAAGGAATAAAACACCGTTAATCTTATCGTGGGAGCGAATCTCACGATTAGACTCCGGTGTGAGAATAAGTATATAACTTCTGGGGAGTAATCGAATGTAATTAGGGTTTTTTTCCAAGATACATGTATTGATGACTATTGCGTTCCTTTTATAGGCTGAATAATCCTTAGGGTTTTCATAACTTTCGGCCCAAGACACGGCCGATATCATAGGCATTCGGAATTATCCTAACTGATTTAAATAATTAAAGATAACTTGTGAAGATACCGCGGCCATGGACAGCGTGCCAGTAGCCGCGACCCGTAAGTCTAGGAGGCCGTGACCGCGATGCGTGGGCCGGAGGCCCATTATCAGCTACCAAGCCCATAATAGTATGAGTGGGTCGGACCGGTCCATACTATACGTCATCATGTCCCCCTAGTCTAGGAGATGTGGCGGTGGCCGGGACCACGGTCACGGTTCCTAGACTCCAAATACCTTGAACCTGTCAGGAAACGCGTAACCTCCGAAACCGTATATTGAGCCCCGTAGCGTAATAATAGGACCTATTTATCAAGAAATGGCGAAAACGGCTGAATGATGGGACGTGTGGGCCCACAACCGGTTCATCTGCCTTGCCATTGTAACCATCCAAAAAGTCATTGGAGGACACGTGTCAAACATCCAACTAGGCACATTTGTCGAGGACATAGTATAAATAGGGCAAGCGATCACTGTGCATGTTTCCACATTTTTCAAATTAAACCACCATTTTTACACACACAACCGTACAAGGCACTTATTCCCACGGAATCCCCTTACTGCAGGTTAGTACATCACGCCTCTTTGTAAAACTAATTAAAAATGGGTAGGGATACAATACAACTCGAGAACGCCGTATCAACCATCTCCCAAGAGTATCTGCTAGAGTTTAGCTCCGAGTACGACATAGCAGAGGGCTTGCATCCGGAGTTGCCTGGTCCCGAGGAAACGATAGTGGATTTTCGGGAGGGCAAAGTCGGTGTGTACACCAAGTTTTTTGTGTTTGAAAATTTTCGCATCCCCATATCACAATTCCTCTTCGATATTCTTGGTTATTACCAAATTCATTTGTCATAATTGTCAGTGATAGGCGCAGCCAAAGTGAGTCACTTTGAAATCAACTATCGCGTCCTGAACATAATTACCACACTGAATTTATTTCGTGTGTTCTACATTCCTTCTTTTAACTCAGGATGGATGTCGTTTAGCAAACGACCAGGAAAAAACACCCCACAGTGTTATACAAAACCCTTGGACTCCTTGAAAAACTGGAACAATTGATTTTTTTGGGTGGACGAGAGAATATTTCCCACCGTCGTGGACTGGCGCATAAACGCTCCGAAGGATGTGATGCCTGCAGCGAACTCATATTCCACGACGGACGTATCAGTATTGGACACACACCGTACCCCCATCCAAAAACAACCAGAAGCCCTGTTATGCCTAGTGGGGCTGAGCCGAAGATACTTTATGGGGGACGACGTGTACCCCATATTTCTCTATGACGATGACCGGGGTAGGTGTTTATAAACTGTCTTTTACTTCTCACATATTCATGAAAATATACTAATAATTCCTTGTGAATGCAGATATGGACTTGTTCAACTTGATCAGTGCCCCAAATCCCACCAAGGTGAAGACTGGGACCCGTTCTCGTGCCGCCCATGAGGTGTCGCTCATAACTGTCACTGCAAGTCTTGTTATAGATATGGAGGATGCGGTCGTGGTGTCAGAATCCTCAAGGAAACCGTCCATCATAGAGAAGTCACCGCTAGACTTTGCCAACGAAGACCCGCCCCAAACGAGTACTGAGAGGGGCGGAACAGAAGATCAAGTCTAGGAGGAAGTGGCCTATGAAATCCCTCTAACAGGAAATGCATCAACCACGGGGGTCGCTCTAGAGGAGGAGGTGGCCGCCATGGGACATCCTGTGAACAAAAGGCGCCGTAAAAGGGGTAATAATAAGGCGGAAGGAAATTCGCCGCCCAAAGTATTAAGGAGAGATAATGACGCCTTCCGCCCTACGCAGAGTACCCACGGAGGGAAATCCCTAGCTTCAATAGGGTTAGATGCGGGCTCCCTCTTATCCACGCCTGCTGCACAAGACCCTTCTACTGCTACAAAAAGTGTGAGCGATATGCGAAGCCGTAACCGCACCCCGAGCAAGACATTGCTCAGTAAGTGATTCAGTCCTAACGTGTCCCTTGTTTGATGTTGTTCGTCAAAGTGTAATACTAACAAATCATATGTGCCTCATAATGTGAATGCAAATCTTCCAAGGGAACGGCTACCGAGATCCCCACCGAAGATGTTGCTACCACGAAGGTTAACGTCCGGTTCTCCGTAGGGAGTCCCGAGTCAGAGAGATCGACCTCTGTCCCCTCCGTGGTCGGATCACCGGGGGGTATCTATCAACCGGGGTGGGGCGTGACTAACGACGTGCCAAGACGTAGTTGATCACATAGTGCCACTGAGGTATTTCTCTGAACTACGCCACTTGCCCAATGCAGATTTTCTTAGCCAGTATAACATAAACCTGGCGTGGCAAGTGACCATGAGTTCTCAACTAAGGCTGACGTTTGAGCAAGAGGTCAGGCTATTGAAGAAAGCCAGGTCTAAGATAGCCAAACGGGATCAGAGGATCCAAGTAAGGGAGGAGGAGATAAAACAGCTTGATCAAGAACTTTAATCCCTCAGGGTTGTGGTATCAGAAGTGCACGGCCTCCAGAATCAGACAAAGAACTTAAAGACGCTGCTTGAGGCCGAAGTAGACATGAAGAAGGTCGCAGAGGCTAAGAATGTAGAACTAGCAAAGGAACTGGATAGCCTCCGCGTCCAGTTCTCGGACCTCCAAGTTAGTAACAATCGGTTATCTGAGCAAGTATTGAACCTCCAAACACAGGTCACGGGTGAGGAAAAGATAAAGGCCACGTTTGAAGAATTCAAGAAATATGAGGATGATAATGTTAAACAGCGGTGTGCGGAGATGGATGCTCGTCTGGATAAACTAAGTGTGGATTTTGATGAAGAGTTGTATCCGCACATGTTGACAGCGATTGCGGGTCATCGCTGGGTCATTGGGCACGGCATGCGCCTTGCCGTTATGAAGTGTGTCGAATCTTCAGAGATAAGGCAAGCGTTTGCTGATGTTGTGTCCGCAGGACTTGCCAAAGGTATGAGCGAAGGCCTGAAATACGGTATAGAGCACGGGAAGGCCGGCCGAGACTTAGCGGATGTTGAGGCATATGACCCGGAGGCCAATAGCAAGTTAGTCAAAGCCCTTCAAGACTTGAAGGATCTAAAGTATCTGATAGTAAATCAATTGGAGAGATTGAAGGATGCCCCGATGGAGCTACTCATGGCATCTTTACATTTAGAGAGTGATACCGGGAAAGATACCCTTTAGTGGATCCGTCACCTCTGCCCGAGCTCCTCCTAACTAAAGATCCCCGTATACCCCGAGGTATGTGATCCTGAAGATCCTTAGGCCGCCAAAGAAGAGGTGATGTTAGGGGATGCTATTCCGGCTAACATAAGCCGAGCGGAAAAGAAAAAGAAGTGCAGGGTGGTTAGCCTCACCCACAGGATTGGTTCCGCTCACCACTCCAGATCTGACGGTATCCCTGTATCCGCGCCTACCGTTCCCTAAGGACTAGCGATTTTGTTAGCAGTTGCCGCCACACAGACTGAGGCGGCTGACAAAGAAGAGGAACCACATCCAAAACTACAGCGATCCATTTCTTTGCCTCGTGTCTATGATTTGTAATGGAAGTAGTGCAGCCTATTGCACTTGGGCGATATTTTTGATGTAATGTACCCACGGATGTCCGTGGGAAACCATATTGTAAATTAGTTCCTATTTGAATAGTAATGTATATTATGTTGCACGTATAGTGACTTATATGCTCCGTAGGAGTCTTTGCCTATGTAGCTAACGTCTTAGGTACATAAGTGAGTACAGAATCCATGGCCGTTAGGGTTGCAACCCGCTTATACAGCAAGCAATTATTAGGGTTCTTAACCTGCAGATATCCAAAGATATCCATCATATTGTGTATGCATATATAGAATGACAAGTAAATTATACTAAAGAAGAGAAAGATTCACTTAGAAATTTTTTTATATAAAGAAGTCGCGGGGTTAGCTAGACCCCGCAGAATTTTATTCATGACTTGAAAACAGAGAGTGGAATAAAATTCATGGATTACTTTATTAGGAGTCCTAATCATAATGCAAACTCATCCATGTCGTTGCTCAGAGATAACATTTCTTGAGATTGGCGATGTTCCACGTCCGCGGAAGGACAGTTCCGTCCATAGACCTTAGCATGTACGCCCCGTCTCTGAGTGCTTCCGTGACCTCATAAGGTCCTTCACACTTTGGGCCAACCTTTCCCCCATCCATAGCATGACTTACCTCATTACTACGATAAACAAAGTCTCCGGGTCTAAAAGTGACACCACGGACCCTAACGTTGTAATACTTTGTCATTTTCAATTTTGCCTTGGCTTCACGAATTGCTGCGCGTTCATGCCGTTCTTTCAGTAAGTCTAAATTTAGCCGAAGCTCTTCATTATTGTGTATGGCGTCCACTACTGCGGTGCGGTACGTTGGCATTCCGATTTCTGCGGTATGACGGCTTCCGTTCCATAGGTCAGGAAAAAAGGGGTATCACCATGACTTGACTTAATCATTGTACGATGGGCCCAAAGGACATGGGGAAGTTCTTATATCCAATTCTTGTTTCCCTCGCCCAGGCGGGCTTTGATTCCTTCGGATGTTTCACTGAGGCAAAGCGTTGTGTGATATTCAACTTTTCACACCAATCCTTGAACGGGTTGTCGCTGAATTGTTTACCGTTGTCCGAGACTATTTCTCCTGGGAGACCGAAGCGGCATACTATGTTGTCCCACACAAACTTCTTCACATGATTGCCGATGATTGTTGCCACGGCTTTCGCCTCTATCCACTTCGTGAAATAATCCATAGCGACTATCAAAAACTTGACCTTTCCTGGTCCCTCCGGGAAAGGACCAGCTATGTCAATTCCCAACTTATAGAATGGCCATGGAGCCGTGATGGGGGTTAGCGGATATTGGGGGTTTCTTGGCACGGGACGATGTATTTGACAATCGTTACATGTGCGTATCATATCTCGTACGCCTCGATGCATGGTTGGCCAATAATATCCCAATCACATGGCCTTGGCCACCACGGACCATGGTCCTGCGTGCATACTGCACGAATGCTTGGAGTGGTCCAACACACCTTAGCCACGACTTTAGGAATGACCGCATGTAAAGAACCTCTTCCTATAATTCGTACTATCTAGCCTTGATACGGAGTTTGCTTGCCTCTTTTCTATCACCGAGAAGGGTCCCATCTTTCAAATAATCCATTATCAGGGTCATCCATGTTGGTCCCTCTTCCTCTTCTACTGTCGCCACTTCCTCCTCTTGTATGGATTTCTCCTTAAGTACTTCGACCAATACCTGTTTTGATAAGTGCGCAAAGCTGGTTGACGTAATTTTTCTCAAGGCATCGGCTTTCTTGTTTTTACCTCTTGGGACTTGGCTTATGGAAAAGTTAACGAAGCCATTGATCAGGCTTTTGGCCTTCTTAAGGTATTTAACCATATTTTCTTCCTTGGCGTCGTATGTCCCAAGGAATTGGTTTGCCACCAGTTTAGAATCTACACTCACGTGCACATTGCTAAACCCCCATCTGCGCTGCTATTCGAAGGCCAGCTATTAGTGCCTCATACTCCGCCTCGATGATAGATCGGTGAACTGAAACCTAAGCGCGACATGTACACGCCGTTCCCACCGGCATAGGTCAGTATAAGGCCAACACCTGATCCATCTACACATGATGATCTGTCCGTGAATAATGACTACGACACTTGTGGGATTTCGATCACTGACGTATCTCTGGTGCTGTTGACTTGCTTCTCGACAAGGGAAATCCGCTAGATCCGTACCTTTCACAGAATGTCCTTGTCGGTAACGTGATATGTGAACTCCCAGCATAACTCTCCATTTTGTAACGCCCGGCAATAACGGGGCTGATATATTAAGTTGATGGGTTGGGTCGTGAAGTAACCGCGATTCAGGGTTGCGCTTGAAATATCATCTTAACCAATTGGCATGTGAAAACCAGAGCTAAGACTACTGTTTCCATGGGGTAAGTTAGTCTCGAGCCCTACAATGCACGGCTTATGAAGATAGACTAAGCGGCTGAATCGTTGCCCCTTATCAGTCATCAAGACTCGCACTAACATCTCCGCGGGAGGCGACAGGTAATACCATCAGTTCTTCCTTCGTTGGGTTCTACCAGCAGAGGTAAGCTTCGACAAGTGCTGCTTTCAGGTTGCTTGCCAGGCATGTTCGCTTCTTGTTTTCGCAATGTGAAGTCCACTCTTTTTAATGCACTTCTTTAAAGTTTTAAATAGCGGCAAGGACTTTTCCGCTGACTTGGAGAGAAATCTGTTCAGACTAGCCAACTTCCCATTGAGGCTCTGGACCTCTTTAATTATCCGTGGGGATGGGAGTTGCAACACAACTTCTGTTTTGTCAGGGCACGGTTTTATCCCTTCCGGGCTAATCATGTATCCCCGTCTCTACTCGTTTCTGTACCTCCGCTTGGATGGCTTTGGCACGTTCCGGGGCCTGGCCCCTTTTCTTTTGTCGAATAGGCGAATATCCTTCCCGGATATTGAGCCGATGTTCAGCTATTGGTCTTAGTACTCCTGTCATGTCTGACGGCTGCCATACGAATATATCTAAGTTTTTCTTCAAGAGTGAGCATAGTTCTATCCGTCCTTTCGCAGATATCATACCTCCGATTGCCACTTCCTGATCTAGGAAATTCGGATGTAGAGCTATTTTAAAATTTTCATGACGGACTTCAGCCTCTTTGAGTGTCTCTGTAAACGATGTGGTCACTGTGGCGCACTCAACGGTACAAAAAGAGGCTATGATAAATAGCTACACCCTATCGACCGGGAAACTTAAAGCATTCCATGCCGTGGATGGCCCGCTTGATTGTCTCTTATTCAAGGCCTTCCAAATACCAATGTATAGTGATAATGACTTACGACCATAAAATTCATCCATGCTTTATGTAAAATGATCAGCAGTCTCCTATTATTAACCAGAGGCCCTAAGTTGTCCCCGCGCATATAAGTTCCTTCCACTAAAACCTTTTAAGATGTCGTCGTCATGGACCATTTGGCTCTTGATTCCGTCGGAGCCGTTTGAAGCAGTGCTTGTAAGCACTCCATTGAGGAACCCCATACTACATACATGTGTGGATCATGTGTCCCCCAATTACCTCTTCTATCATCATTACAACCAAGCGACCTTCTTGTCCCCATGGTCTGGTAGTCAGTGTGGGGAACGTAATTATTCGCTGACACGGGCAAAGCTTTGAGTCACTTTCTGCCTTGTCATTCTATGCCACAGTTGTACCATATAGATTGCCAGGACTTGTCTTTGGCCCCCCCGGGGTTTCCTTCTTCCAACCCTTCCATTGATATCGACCTTGCTTAATTTCTTAATTAAATGCGAGAGTCTTCCTGCTGCACCAACTCTTTCAATCTGCTTTAAACTGCATACAGTCGCTGTGCTGTGTCCTTTATCATTTGTGAAAGTGCGTAAACATGTTGTTTGCTTCTCTTTTCCTCCGGGTTACCATGGGTGGTGGTGGTTTAAACTTTCCTGCTTCGGCCGCTAGGATTTCTTTGGGCGTTCTGGTAAGGGGAGTAAACCTGCTAAACCCCCGTCCTTCCCGTGACTGACCTCAGAAGTCAGATTTCTGCTCAGAAACATGCCTTTTGGGTTGATCCTGTGGGTTTCCATGGTGCGTGACCTTTTCTTTTTAGAAGCGGCGGCAGTCTCTCCTCGTATGAAGGCAGTGGTGACTGTCATCATTTCTTCCATGGTCTTTGGAACATGTTCGTTGAGGCGTTTTGTCAACTCAGGGTTGTTAACCCCATGCACGAATCCGGAGATTCGCATGCACTCAGGGGCCCTCTTCATTTGTCCAGTTTAAACTTTGAACCGCTCTATGAAATCCTCGATGGTCTCTCCATCTCTCTGCTTGATATTGTGGATTTCGCACAGATCTTTTCATGTACTCTTAGTTGCCTGAAATATGCTAAGAAGGCCGCTTTGAGGTCCTTGTATCCGTCTATGCTTTCCGGAGGGAGCTCATCGAACCACACTCTCGCGATCCCTATTAGGGTAGAGTTGAACATATGGCACCACGTAGGCGTTGCCCAGCGTTCCACATATGCTGCGGCTTAAAAAAAATTTACGTGATCCTCTGGGTCTCCTGTTCCGTCATAGGTTTTCACGTTGTTAGGCATTCGTGTTTTTCGCGAACTTTTGAAATTGCTGATTCGAGGTATGAATGGATCCACCTTTCGTCAAGACCAGGGCACAGCTAAAGTCGTCTTCATCCTAAGGCTTGTGCCTTTTTACTTGACTTCTAGTGTCCCTTCCAACGCTGTGCCGGTGCTCTCAATACACCGATAATGAGATTCACTTTCCCTTCCAATTTTCATATACTAGAGTGATCCTTGTCGCGAAGGATTGATACCAGGTCAGGCTCATGGTCTGTAGGAGGAGCAGTATTACCATATGATACTTTAGATGGCCACGGAGCGGTCTCTACTTCTTGGACATCCCCTGCTAAGGGAAGAGTCCCGACTGTGTAGGTGAACTTCTACTGTGGAATGGTCTCTAGACTTGCCTTGTCCGGCCGACTTTAGATGTTATTGACGAGTAAGTCTCGCTAAGGTCGCATCAAATGCTCTTGGCTCGATGACCTAGCCGGCCAAACACGTTCCCAGCGTTGTCTTTCAAGCGATCCCTCACCTTGTGCCTTTCCGACGAGTTACGGTATCTTGCGGATAAGGTCCCCGCGGCACTTGAGTTTTGAGAGCCTTTCTCGTCATTCATCGACTTCTCTGTATTAACCCCAAGTCTAGTGGCCTATATGGAACTTCTTTGCCACGGCGAATCTTGTCCATAATGAGCGACATGATATCCTCGTAATGCTCTTCACAGAAATCCTGGATGTTAAACCTGGGTGTGGCATCCGCATCTTTTGGCGTCTTTTTTTTTGTTGCAGGTTTCGTGACAGTAGCCACAATGGGGTTTGTGTTAGCCATCGCGCTCATTTTTCTAAGAGTAATTCCTAGTGTTTGGGTCTCACGGATGGCGCCAACTTGTTGATACAAAAGTTAGGTCGGGTCTTGTTTGGTCCGAATAGGCAGCTATTCGGGTATGTAGTACCTCGTTCTTGTATCAAGTGAACTTGTTTGAAGGACCTTGCACAAGGAATAAAACACCGTTAATCTTATCGTGGGAGCGGATCCCATGATTGGACTCCGGCGTGAGAATAAGTATATAACTTCTGGGGAGTAATCGAATGTAATTACGGTTTTTTTTCCAAGATACCTGTATTGATGACTATTGCGTTCCTTTTATAGGTTGAATAATCCTTAGGGTTTCCATAACTTTCGGCCCAAGACACGACCGATATCGTAGGGATTCAAAATTTTTTAACTGATTTAAATAAGTAAAACATATCTCTCATTTAATTAGGTTATCCCTTCTTAAAGATAACTTGTGAAGATACCGCGGCCACAGACAGCGTGCCGGTAGCCGCGACCCGTAAGTCCAGGAGGCCGTGACCGCGATGCGTAGGCCGGAGGTCCATTATCAGCTACCAAGCCCATAATAGTATGAGTGGGCCGGGCCGGTCCATACTATACGTCATCACTATGTATTTGCATGTTGCAAGCTAGGGATGCATGGCCCAAGAATAAATTCGACCAACTAGTATATATAATAGTTTTATATATGATCAGTTTTATCATTTCAATACATACCAACTGGCTTTAAGTAACTTATTTAACTTTTCGACTAATTTAAAGTGTTGACAAGCATGCATATGTAAAACAATCGTCTTCTTTGACTATCAAGCTTAAATCAACCACATATATATTTTAAATGGATAAGAAAAATATATGATTGTGACAAAGAGAAGGAAAATGCATGAGCTATCAAGGAGATGATTTACTTTTTAACCAAAGAATTTAATATATATACATTTTAAATGGATAAGAAAAAGATATTTGCCATAAAGGACTATGACTCTATGACAATGTATGAGCTATCAAAGAAATGATTAATTTTAATATACATGCAAGTTGAACCTAAAACTAAAGTTTTTCACCGACTAAAATTTTCCGTCGACCAACTAAAATTTTATAAATGAGAGAAAAAACTACACTTTTACAATAATGCATTTCTTTTATCAACATGAACTAGCTAGCTAGATTGGATATGATCCAGCTTAATTAGCTTCAAGTTAAGTTGAATCTTGATGCAGCTTCTTGCTTAGCGACTACCTCGTGATCGGTAGCAGCTGATTTCAACTTCAACTCCTCTTCAAGAATGATCATAGAATCCGAGACCTCGGCCTTGTAAACATAAAACTTGGTCATTACCAGAAAGAAAATGAAGTTCAACAAGTTAAGCACTGCGAAAAAGGCATAGTAGTAGTCGAGATGAGATGCATTGAGGTTGTTACGAATCCACCCTTTGTGACCATTTCTCTTTGTAAGACGAGACGTCGTTGACAAAAGAAAACTACTAAAGAAACTCCCGACACCTAAACTTGTCATGGAATAAGAAGTCCCAAGACTCTTCATGCTTTCGGGTGCTTGATCGTAGAAAAACTCAATCTTGGCTACCTCTAGAAATGCGTCCGCTATTCCCATTAATACAAACTGAGGAAGGATAACGAAGATTGACAAAGGTATTTGTTTCCCGCTCTCAACCACGCCATGGTCTTTAGCAACGCTTAGCCTATATCTGTCTGTTAAGGATGCTACCACCATTATTAGAATATGAATAACCATGCCTGTCCCCATTCTTTGGAGCAGGCTGATCCCTCTTGGGTTCTTGGTCCATTTTGCCATTATTGTCACAAAATAACGATCGTAAAGTACAACGCTTATAAGCATGGATAGGGTCACAAATCCAGCTAAACTGGCTGGTGGAATTTCAAAGCTTCCGATATGCCTCTCAAGAGTAGTTCCTTGCTTAACGAAAAGTGTACTAATTTGTGCGATCATTGTGCTTGGGACGAAGGTTGCTATCAAGATAGGTATCATTCTTAGTATCTGTTTAGTTTCCTCAACCTCGGTTACTGTACATAACATCCATGGAGCAGAAGTTGCTTCTGTTCTAACACACGCTTTGTTTAAGAACCTACATTCCATAAATTTATGTAAGAAATCGATGTATGGTCAATGTATATGCATGTATGTATAACCAATACGAGATGCGTGTGAAAATTTAGTCACCTGAGTGTGGGAGTGGAATCGATCCTATACTTTCCTTTCTTAGCGTACTCGGACAAATCAAGTTCATGGAGCAGTTTTGGATCAGACGGGACAGGCACCTTCCACTTGTTTAGTGCTGCAAGAATGACTCCAGCCATCTTAGTAAAAGGGCTGCCTGTAGGAACTTTGTGCCTATAAAAAGGTGTTCCAGCTAAGAAGATTAGGATAGATATCAAGAGTCCGAGTGTGGGGAGGCCATAACCAAGGGACCATCCGACGTTGTCTTGTATGTAGACAAGAACCGTGTTGGCAAATAGAGTACCAAAGAAGATGCTGAACATCCACCAGTTGAAGAATGAGAGTTTTTGGTTCTTTTCTTTGGGGTCAAAGTCGTCGAACTGGTCAGCTCCAATGGTGGAGATGTTAGGCTTGGTACCACCAGTGCCTACTGCAAGTGTATAGAGGGCACCAAAGAAGACGGCTAGTTGCAAGGTCGAAGCTTTCTTGCAGTCGGTTCCGGAATCACAACTAGGAGGCTTTAGTGCTGGTAGTGAAACTGCTAGTACGAGTAAGCACATTCCCTGTTTTAAACATGACACACAATCTTTATCTTGTTAACAAACATCCTTTATATGAAAGCAGTTACAATGACTTTAAACATATGGAAAAATAACCATAATACTGAAACTAATTAGTTATAACTTTCACATGGTATAACAGGTGGAAAAAAGGACACGAGCTCGTTGAACGCGTTTATAAAGCTCGAGCTCGTTTCAAGTCTCATATTTTTAGCTCGAGCTTGGCTCGTTTTAAATTTCAAAAAGCTTGTTGTCGACTCATTTCTATAGTTAATGAGCCTAAACAAAATAATGCACAACTCAAGCTCTGATTGTTAAGCAAGCTAGGCTCGATCTCATTTATTCATTTTATTTTGATCTTGTTTATATATAGTTATACGTATACACAATATCTATACGTATATATCTAAGGCTATAGCTCACGAGCCTTTCGAGCTTTCGGTATAAAGCTCGGGCTAGAGCTCGTTTATCAAATAACAAATGAGTCCAAATCACACCCAATAGATTTTGTTTTCTGAAACTAATGTCCGACAAATACACTATGAAACGTTGTTTTCATTTCTTATCAAATGACAGCTTGAACCTTAACTTATGTTCATTTATTATTGTTACCGGACACGATAATAAGAGAAAAGGCAAATGGCCACTAAATGTATCATAGTTGTTACGATTTTCTTTTATACGTATTGAACAAAAAAGTTTGCTATTCTATGTACTGAACTTAATTTTTTGGCATTTTTTGTGTGTATTTTATGACCATTTTGCCTATCCGGGTTAATAAAATGAGAGGCAAAATGGTATAAAATACACAAACAAATGCTATAATATCAAGTTTAACACATAGAACAGCAAACTTTTTTGTTCGATACATATAAAAAGAAATCGTGACAACTATCATATTATTAGCCCTACAAGAAAGGCTTGATTAAGGTATGGTGTTTATTTATTGGGGATAATTTTAAAGATACGTTAAGGAATCTTGAGAAATCAACCATGTTAGTTGTACACATTAATCTACATTATATATATAATCATTACAATTGAAAAAAACACTGTTCACGTTAAGCACTGTAGCAAGCTACAGTGCTTGGGCCGGCCCACTAATTTTTTTTTTTTTTTTTACATTGCTGCTAATAGCAGTGCTAGAGGCCGGCCCAAATTTTTTTTTTTTTTTTTTTTAAATTGTTGGCACAAAATAGGGGAAAAAAAATATTACAAAAGTACCGACGCATTCAGATAAAAAAATACCCGCGGTAACATTTCCGAATTGACTTAAACACTGTTATTTTACACGATGAGACCAAAAAAATAAATTCGAAAAAAAATAAAAAATAATAAAACAATAAAAAAATAAAATTTTAACAATCAAAAATTACCCGCACTATTAAACATGAGACCGAAAAAATAAAACCGCACAAAATACAATTCCTCATTTAAAGCCATGTTCCCATAAAATTATATTAAAAAAATCCGTATAGCTTAATAAAAGGAAATCTTTAAACATAAGCCCACACATAATCCATAAAAAAAAACAAACTATTAAAACATGAGGCCAGGAAAAAATTAAAACCGCACAATATAAAAAAAAATAAAATAATAAGCCTCGCGTAGAATAAGACGACGTAGTTTTTGTTCTACACGCTACAGTGCCCGGCCCTTTGGGCTCCACTTGGGCGGGGGGTGTGTTGCCCAACCCATTTGGTTTTTTTTTTTTTTTTTTTTTTTTTTTTAGCAATGTAAAAAAAAAAACCGCTCGCACAAAATAGAAAAAAAATTACAAAAATATTGACTTATTAAAATAAAAAAAATTCCAAAAACCCGCACAAATAAAAATAGAAAAGAATAAAAATAAAATTTAAGCAAAAATTAACCCGACACTATTAAACATGAGACCCGAAAAAATAAACACCTACACAGAATAGACAATTAAAAAACGCCATGTCCTATAAAATTATATTAAAAAAAACCCGCAAGTAAAGCCAAAAAAAGAAACCTTTAAAACATGAGCCCCACACATAAGCACTATAAGAAAAAATAAAACAAACTATTAAACATGACCGAAAAATAAAACTCACACCAACATAAAAAAAATTAAAATAATAATCCTCGCAACTACGCAAATAAATTAACGACCCGCAGCAACGCGCGGGAATCACGGTTGTTTAATATATATCAACCGTTCAATTCACACATAAATGAAAGATGTATGTATTAGCTTCAAGAATTTACAACTTACTGAGATATATCGCGGCGGAGATGATGAAAAGTCCAATAACGGGAACTGGAGACCAATGACGGCATCGGCAAAGTAAGCTCCAAGAATGGAGTCATCCAAATAGTACCAACCCAATTGGTGGCATTGTTTGATTTAAGTTACAGTCCTCCATTCTACTTGGTTGTTAAGTATATTATCAATATGACGATATCCCATAGTACGCCCATCCGCTCAAACACCTCATAACATCTGCATGTAACGTACAATTCAAAAATCGTCAAGATACAATATTTATTCAAGAAAAAGGAATCTATCTAGATATGCGTAGACATCGAACGGTGCGAATATACTTGACAAGATTTATAATTAAAAAAAGAGTATATATTGGATTTTTCTAACTTGTGCCCAACAAGTTAAGGAAGGTTCACTCCCTACGTGTCATCTTCTGAGTGGCCAGTCAATGGGTGTAAGGTCTGATATAGGGACTAGACGATAACACGTGTGTTGTGGACCCCTTCTTAACTTGTACTCCTAAGGCACAAGTTAGAAAAACTCATATATATATATAGATATATATATTATATAAATATATATATATATATAATATAATAATATATATAAATATAATATATATATATATAGATTGTGAGTTCTTTTCAGAACCAAATAAATGTACAGAACGCGAGAACCAATCCTTAACCATCTATCCTTAATCAAGGGTTAAAAATGACTGTGCCTTAATAGTAAACAAGTTAAAACATTAGGTAAAATTCTGAAAATCGAAGAGGGTACTTTAGGAATTACAATTATTTATATTAGATATATATTCCATATTAACATAAATAGTATTTTGAGATCCTCAGAATCATTATAAAACTACTACGTCCATCTCCCTCATTCTCTCATACCGCCATCTCGCCTGAACAAAGAAAAACAATCCTTGATAAATGGAGAACGCACTTAATTAAAAAAATCACAATAATTGCTATGTCGATTGATCCCATAAACAACGAAGATCTTTTCAAGCCGTTGAAAAAGACATCGCTACATCACTCGATGACGATGGATGAACGATGATGGAAGTTGTTACTTCACGATCAGGCCGATATGACGGAATATCGTCCACTAGCATAGAATGTTCCACTTTGCCGAAGATGATGGAACATGACGAAGATTGTTACTACCGTCACAAATAATGCATGTGATTGATCCCGTAACGATGACGGAAGATTTGTTGTTTCACATCGTCGTTTCACATCGTTGTTTTTCCAACTCGTAAAAAAGGTACACAATTTTTAATTTTAAATTTTGTTAGAAACCAGTTTTTGATTACGGTTTTATAAAATTTTGCAAAAATCATTTTTTTAATTACAATGTAATGGATGAGGGTGAATATAAGTTTAAAATGTGTCATGCTAATGCTATTTGCTTGTTTGATAACAAGTGGCCATTTTGTCAATTCGATCATATGAATCATATTATGTTTCTTATGCTTGTCTTTTATATAAGTTTTTGACACAATGTCTAGATCTACCGTAGGAATGTTGTTAGTTGTTGGGGTTTATCAACTTATTGATAGAAATATTGAAGCACATCAACATAAACGAGATACAAATTCTAGCACATCAACATAAACGAGATAGCTAATTCTCATTTTCTAGTTTTTTTTATCACGTCATAATTTTATTGAGGCATGTGATGTGTAAAGGGGTATACATATGTGTTTTTAACTTGTATAAATAAATGGACGAGGTGTGCATATGTGTTTTATAGCTTGTATACATAAATGAAAATGGTGTGCACATGTGTTATATGGCTTGTGTAAATAAATAAAAAGGGTGTGCATATGTGTTTTATATCAATGCCTTATTATATATACATCTTTTTATTGACTTATCTTGTGGCATCGGGATCATGGATATCACCTTGCAACTAGACATGGTGTTGGCTGAAATTGTTTCTTCGTATTTATAAGGGCATATGGATGAACTCAAATGCACATATGCCACCAAAATTAGTTCTGTCAAAGATCAGTAGACGCGTCTATACATCAACGGAACTTTCATTATTCTTTACTTTTAGAAATTTTCATTTGAATTGTATATAGATATTTTTAATTTTTTTGTATAATGTAGTTGTTTTAAATTGTATACGATACATGTAAAATACATGTGTTTGCCATTACATGCACTTTGTAAAATACTTGTGAGCAACATGTTTTAGAAGTTTAAGCAATTAAAGATTAAAAACACATGTAAATTTATATTTTCTAAAAAAAAACACATATGCATCTTAACTTTTAAAAGCATCATGTTGGAAAAAAAATATTTCAAATATTAGTAAAAAAATAAATTCCTAAAATTTAGGAGCTAAAAACGTTTTTATTAAAAAATTCAAAAAGAAATTAACAAATTCAATTTTACCTATATACCCTTTTGATTTAAATTAAAAAGATAATTATTTAAAAAAATCTAATTGGTTGATGCTGGTTCTCGCAGTTCTGTACATTCATTTGGTTCTGAAAGTAACCTCACCCTATATAATAAATAAATATATATATATATGTATATATATACGTGCAGCAGTGTCGTCTAGCTAGCTTCGGATGGAACCGGTTTTGACCAATGTTATTTTATCTTGTAGCATGTGGAGACAAATGGGTCATGAGTAAAAGATAAGTAGCAGCTACCTAGGAAGCAGAAATTAAATAGAAACATATGTGGTTCCTGAGTAACTAAACCCAAATGAGCAAACCATGAATCGTATTGATATTAAGGAAGGTAAACTATGATTTAACGATGCCCACAATGGCACGGTCGCCAAGGGTCGGATGACGGTCGCCCCATTGTGGGGTGATGGTCTTTGAAGGTCGGTCACCAACGAAACAAGGTAATGAGTCGCAGGTCGACCGATAAAACACACCACAAAGAAACAAAATTTTTTATCAGGGTATGTTTTGTTTAGTATAGGTCCCTTTAGTGTGCTTAAAAGGTCGCATATATGTCGCAAGAAATAGAAAGTTGAAGTGGCGGAAAAATTAAGGGTAGCTAAGGGTCACAATATATTTAAACATAAAAACCAGCATGCATGATGATGTAAAGAAAGAAAGTAAGTGATATGATAATCCAAAAAGGTTGGAAGTACTAATTAACTAACCAACGATAAAAGAACAAGCTTTCCAGCCACCACGTTTGGATCGAAGGACCGGGTTTCCTCGGAGATCGACCGTCCCGTCTTCTGTGTATCCTCCTCCTCCTCCTCCGTCGCCCTTCTCCTCTACTGCTCCTCCAGTACTAGTAGTGTTTCTTCTTCTTGTTCCTTCATCATCATTATTAGTATCATTTAACATCATGACACTTTCTATTGGTTATTTTTAACAAGTATGTATTGTTTATATATATATACACTACTAGCAGCTAGCTTAGTTTCCACAATCCAGGGGGGTCCATCCTCTTTTATTATTTCTACTTGCAATTGGGTTGTTGTTTATTATTCAACGCAAGCCCCACACACACCTAGCTACCTTCTAATATTCGATTCATGCTACACACGACCATTAAATCTTTCTTCGTTGAGTTGGCATATCTCACAGGGAGGTTTTGGTGTGTGTATTGAATAAGATGAATTAAAGTGTCTGGGCCCACCACTCACCTAATAAGAGGCATTAGTGGAAAAAAGAAACACCCCCTTAGTCAAGTCTACTTTTCTATGTATTGAACGTACGCTAAGTCATCCTATCGTGGATGGCCTTATTGTTACTTTTTAATCTCTCTGTCAATAGTATAAAACAATTTTTATAAGTTTTTGTTTTCTATCTTTTGTTTTTTTTCTTGAAAATTTATATTTTATGTTCCGTAGTTTGTTACTACATAAAAAAATTATAAAATTAAAGAATATTTTAATCACTTTAGGGTTAGGTAAAATGCATATATTAACCCTATTGCTAATTCTTTACCACGATTATTCTATGTACCGGGGAAAAAAGAAGCTCATGAAAAGCTCACAGTCACATCTCAAAAGTTCCGAGTTAGATCGGTAAAAGGTTCAAACGAGTAACGTACGTAATTAGTTAATAACATGACTCTAATTATTTGGTTTGTTATGTTATTTATAGAAAGTATATGTATTCTAATCATGTATATATACAACTAGTAACGTACGTAAGTCCTCCTTCACTAGCTTGCTTACTTTCCACATGACGGGGGGCCACTCGAAGCCCATCATCTTTTGACTTCTACTCGCGTGGTTTATTATTATCTTGACCCACACTAGTTACAATAATATCTAGGTCATATTATCTATCGCGTAAACCGGTTTTAGAAATATGTATACGTTTAATTGTGTATAAACAAACTCAAAATAAAATATACAAGTTTAAGCCTATTCGTTATAATAAGCCAAATTTGATTCGGGCTTTATTTCATCTAATTTTTCGTAAAAATGAACCGAGCTCGAGCTAAAGATACAACGCTCCAAACGAACTCAAGATTTGATAAACTCAGACTTGACCCTGCTCGACCCATTTTACCTAATATGCATTCATTGTTTCCTGCATGTTTAATCTTAACAATAATTGCTGATAATCCCAAAATCAAACTACATTATTATATTAGTATAAAAAACAAATCATTAATCTGATCATCTCAAATATTATATGTTACTCGCTCTTTAACTTGTAGCAGACAAGCATATAAAA